>VWPU01007109.1:0-57388 GCA_013398955.1 Callaeas wilsoni
CATCACGTGTATGATACCCAAAACACCACTAACCCTTTCCTAGTGCCAGCAATGAAATTACTGTGCAAATGGAAGTCCACTTTTTATGCTAATGCTGTTTTAAACACTAGCCCTTGGAATGCTCATAGGGCAGAACTTGATGGTTGGCACCTGGCAATGGAACAACACAGGTAAACAGTTGTGGGACAGCACAACACTCTTAAAATAACGCCAGTTTCCTGCATTTACCCAACAGCTCCAGTGGTGCTCGTGCAATATCTGTTTCCAGGGAGACACGAGTCCTGAGGGTTCATTTGGTCTGTGGTAAGTGTTTCATCAAGTGTCCATGTCTGGTCCTGCCTGCAGTGGGGCGTTTCCTACAAAGGGGGTGTTTAAAGCCCAAAACCACAAGGGGTGCTGAGGTTAGGGCTAACTTTTGGGCTCGGAGCTGGACAGAGCCCTTGCTGACTCCCACTCACTGCCAGGAATGTTCCTTTGGTGTTTCCTCTGCGTGTCCCAGCCGGCCAGGGAATGAGGGGCGGGAGGAGGCCAGGAGCACCAGAAAGTGAACCAGCACTTCTTATCCTTTGTATTTACAGGGGACGACCTGTGCCCTGCAGTGCCCTGCCCGGGGCACGCAGCACGCTCCGCAGTGTCCGGAGGTCAGGGAGTCACACACAGAGCGCCAAACAGCCCCTTTCCATGGCTGTCCTGCACAAGCCTTCCCGCTCATCGTTCCACAGGGGCAGCCCTCGGAGGCCATCGCTTCCCAATGCGCTCTTCACCCTTCCCGGAGGTCCTGGCTGGCGCAGGAGCCCCCGCTGCCATGTTCTCTGCTGGCACCAGAGGCAGAGCCGCAGCCAGCGCCGGGGCCCCATCAGAGCTGAGGCTGCTGCTGTTGGCAGGGGACTGGTGCCGGAAAGCCAACAGCCGTGAAGTCTTCCCAGCCAGAGGAGCTCTCCAGTGTGGAATGCTGGCACCTTTGGGCTCCGGGCTGGATGGCGGGATGCGCCGCTCAGCCTGCTGTGCTTCAGAAGGCAGCCGGCTTGGAGAGCTGCTCCCGGGCAGGAGCTGAGCCTGGGCAGGCACTGCAGGCGTGAGCACCGTCGGAGCCCTCGACCGGTGGCCCGGATCCAGTGCTGCATCCCCCTCAGTTCCAGCCCCTCCGGGTGGCGGGAAGCTGCTGCTTCGCCGGCTGCAGGACTCGCAGCACAGCTTGTGGTAGCCAGGGATGGAGCAGTATCGGGCCAGCACTTCCATCTGGCAGAAGATGGATTTGTCTCCCAGGCAGGGCTCATCTGCAAAACAAACATCCCGGGGATGGGAACCCAGTGATGGGCACTTGGGAAACGTCGGCACATCGTGTTTTTGGAGGAGCACAGACGGCAATTCCCGATGCTGACCTCCCAGAGCTCCCACACACACATTGGCTATGTCCTACCCACCCCGAATCCCTTCCCTTCCAGCCTGAGGACATGATCCATCAGCAGCGTTAAAGCTGAGGCAATCTTCCCTCACAAAAATTAAACCTCAAGCAATAGCCCTCGGAGGTGCCTTAAAATAAAAAGAGTCAGATGAAGTTTTGTTTGGATTAAGTTGGGTGTTTTTCGGGGACCAACTGGAACTGCAGAACTGATGGAAAGCTTTAACAGTGGGTCATACCTGAGGTGCCCTGAAGGCAGGGGTGTGCATCCCTTTCCTCAGGAAAAAGAACTTCCAGAGGCTCTTCTGGAAGCTTTGAAATAAAATCAGCTTTCTGCAGGGAGAGATGTCCTCAGCTGGGCACAGGGGCTGCCTCACCATGGGCCAGAAGTGCATCTGGCCACCACCTTCTCCTGCTTTAAAATATCAACTGGAGCCTGACCTCAAAGTGGGGTGAAAATAAGCTCAGTTCCAAGTAACTCAGTAAAATCCCCCACAGGAACATCAGTGGGGCTGGAGGATGAGGGTTATAAATAGCAAATTCTATGGTATATAAACCTGTGCTTGTCCTGATCCTGCTGAGCTTCCTCAGAACTCTTGCTGGTTCCTGACAAACGGAGTGTAAAAGCAGCAGCTCTGCATGGGAATATCCACGCTCCATGAGGCATTATGAGGCTATTTCAGCCTCAGCACGGAATTCTGGGCTATAGGTACAATTCCTTTTGCCTTTCCATAGTGACAGTGACCCTTATTTGGTCCTGTTCTCTCATGGTTCATTTTGGGGTATTCGTTTGTGCTGGTTTAGAGTCCACGACTCCACCCACAGTGTGGAGATTGGGGTTATGCTTCTCTACTTCCAGCAGGTTCCATGAGGAGCCCTATACTCCTGCAATCCCTTTTCCCACTCGTCAGGTGAATTCTGCACAAGCCAGTCTCCCATTCCCTCTCCAGAGTGTGAGTGCTCGTGTCCTTCCACTGCTGCTGGCGGTACGGATTCTTCTCCACACAGTTGGCACTGGCTGGGCGGGAGCTGAGAGCAGGAGGGGCGGAAGAGCGGATCAGCTCCCCAGGAATTCCCAGGAGATGAGGCTACTGGAATCTAATCTAAATCAACTAAAAACATTTTTTCCTTGTCAGAAGACAGGAGCCAAAGCAGATCCCACCTGTCCAGTCTGAGGGCAAACACCTCTGCCCGCCAAGGAGCTCTGACTCTGCTTTTCCTACCAGCTCCTGAGCAGTGTCAGGGCCACCACGAGAGAGTTAAAACCCCAATAAACCCCAAATCCTACAGAGTAAAGAATCCAAAGGAAGAAATGCATTGCTGTCATAAAAAGCTTCAAAACCTGTTCAAAATTCTATGAAAACAATGTAATGGATTCCCAGGAACCTCATTAATGCTCTTGGTTCCATGTTTGTGTATTCCTATTCCCTCACTCGGCAGCTTGTAGAACTTACCCTGGGATTTAGAGGTCAAGCAGGGTTTGTTTTGGATTGACCTTCACCTCTGGCCCCAGTCTGTGCCAACACAACCTGGGCCAATGTGGTTAAATCCTGCTTGAGCACATTTACAGGACAGACTCTGGAGTGGGGAGCTGTGACATCCCGAGATTGCTGGACTGAACACAAGAGAAAAGCTGGACTCTGCGTGTGACCCCCCTCTGCCAGCACGGTGCTCTCCAGGTAGGAATTATTCCCCCCACTGCAGCCATTCCAGCCATTCCCTTACCATCACACGGAGCAAGTTTACAAGGCCTCACGGACTCCGGCCGTTCCCCCTCGCACCAGTCCCCAGCGCGGCACAGGACCTGCCGGCTCTCCATCCCCTCCCCGCAGGTCACTGAGCACTGTCGGACACAGAGGGCAGAGATCAGGGCATCCTGTGTCATAGCACTTGGCAGAAATTCCCATGTCCCAGCCATGGCTTTTGGGATAGGCCAGTGCTGCCCCCACCAGCCGCTGCCCACCTGGGACCAGGGCCCGGCTTTCCACGGTGCAGGGCACGGTGCCCGGTTGCAGGACTGCCGGCTCTCCGGGCGATCCCCGCTGCAGAACTTGGCATGGACGGAGCGGTTGGTGCCGTCTGGAAGAGGCTGGATGCAGCGCACCGTGCGGAGCTGGTAGCCAGAATTCCCACAGGTTTTGGTGCAGTGTTCCCACTCATCTGCTGCCCAGCTGGGAGGGGAAATGGAGTCAGACACCGCCAACTGTTAACCTTTTTGTCCTGCTGTGGCTGCCTCATCTCTGGAGCAAGCTCATCTAGTGAAAGGACTCCTTTCCCATGGCAGGGGGGTGGGAGTGAGATGAGCTTTAAGGTCCCTTCCAACCCATTCCATGATATACATATATATATACACACGCACATATATACACACATATACATATACACATATATACATGTATGTGTGTGTATATACATATACATATATACATATATATATATATATGTATATATACACACTACAACCACCCAATTAGATCAGTATCCATGCTTACACAGGTAGAAACTCTCCTCCATATTCAGGAACTGCAGACTGGAAAGCTGTCTGCATCGCATCCCATCAAATCCATCCCACCCCATCTGGCTGGGGCTACCCTGTCCCAAGGAGCAATCCCTGCTCTCCACGCCCAGCCACACTCACAGGGGCTCTGTGCACTCCTGCAGGTTGCACATCCTGCGGATGGGCTTTGGCTTTTTGCTGCCTTCGCAGAAGCTTCGATGAACCATCTTGTTGTCACTCTTCCTGCGGCACCCATACTTGGTGTACTGGAACCCTGGGAAACACGTCAGAGAAATCAGGAGAATCAGGTCCCTGTTAGAATGTTTGGTTTAAACAGGGTTTTCTGGCCTGTTAAATGGGTTTACAGGATAGGTATTTTGGTATTTGCAGTCCTCATTCTTTGCGTAAGAGCCATGGACAGACCATGAGTACAGGGAATGCTCAGGAGCATCCATGTCTGAGTTTGGGTATCCAAAGTGGCTTGGGGTCTGAATTTAAACACCTAAAGAAGACTTTTTCTTCCTAGGCTGGAAGTGTGATGCCAGGGAACAATCATGCACTTCAGGTATTTTAAGCTTGAGCCTTAAAATAACAAACTGCTGTTAAAAAAGGGAAGCCAAGAATCGAAATCATTGCCTTGCCTCAGTTTTCTGGTAATTTGTCCCTTGTTACAGGGGCCTCATCCCCTGCTCACCTCCACCACAGGGTTTGGAGCACTGGGACCAGCTCTTCAAGGCCCACTCGAAGATGTCCGTGTCCTCCCGCAGCACGTTGTTGCTGTGGATGGTCGGCACCGAATCCTCGTGGATGATGTATCTGTAAGTCAGGCTGGATCTGGTGTCGTTCTCCCGAGGAATGATCTATGAATAAGCAAACATAAACCCAGAGCTGTTATTGATTCCTCTGCAAAGTACAGACACCAAGGTCTGGCTCTGGGATGGTCCTCAACACCCCTCCCAAGGCCAAGCCCCGTGTTCCCAGAGCTCAACACTGTCACCCACCAGCACCACCACGGCGTCGTGCAGGGGCCCGTCCGTGTGCAGCGTTTCCATGTCGTCCTCGATGCTGTACTCCCACTGCACGCCCAGATCGATGAAGGATCGGGATCTGGCCTCTTCCCCTTTCCCATTCAGGATATAGTGTCCTGTAGCCTGGTTCTTGATTGCTGGGAGGAGTGAGAGCAGAGCCTGTCGTGCCTCCCCCGCACTGGCAGCAATCGGGGTGGCACGGGGAGGGGTATTTCCATCAGATTATGAAAACAGCAGATTTTCATCGCATTTTACTCTCCTCTGTGTGTGTCCCAGATGCTAAAATCTGTAAGTGAAGAGCTGAGCAATCGGAGCCCTGTGGAACTGCCTGGGTTTGGGTTTCCACAGCACACCTCAACAGGCAGGTACAGGGGGGATTATGATGATGATGATGATGCTTCGATTAGAAGCCAATTCATGGAAAACTGGAATCATGGAATGGTTTGGATTGGAAGGGACCTCAAAGATCATCCAGTTCCAACACCCATTAAAAGAGAGACTCTCATTTTTAATTCCGTACAGCTTTTTGCAATGCACCATAATAATTAATAGATAATTAAATAATTAAAAGATAGGGAATTTGATTCACCTTGGCGGTGCCCACTTTCACGAGTCATCGCAATCTTTGGTTAGTAAACATGCAAACTGGGGTCAGTTTAATATTCTGGAGAATTAAAATGAGCAGATGTTTGTTTGCTGAGCTGTAGGACTGCAGGACTAAGCCCTGACCACGCACTTTGGAAAGCCCACATTTACCCATCCCCTTCATTGGATTCTCTCATCCCTCAGGTTCTCCGGCATGAGCACCCTGTTGAGCAGAGAAACACTTACCAAGAAAGTGAGGAGAGGCCTCGTCTTCTTGGATAAACACATGTCGAGCCCCGGGAGGGATATCAAACATCTTAAGGTACCCTTGGCACGTGCAGGGCCAGTGGAGGCAGCAGGGAGGAAAAGAGAAAGGAACAGCCATGGTGAGGAGCGCAGGGCACAGCCCAGCTCTGCTTGCAGGAGAGGGCATCCAGCAGCAACCGATGAGCAGGGCCGGGACACATGGAGCCAATCGGTTTGTAACGTGTGGGACAGGCCCTCCCTGAGCTCTTCTCTTCCAGAGAGAGAAGAGACACCACTTACAGATGGATTTGCCACTTCCCAGCGGGGATCACTTTAATATTTACAGCCATGCTGCTCCAAGCAGGATCTATCAACAATTCAGGCAAAAAGGTGCTTCCCGTGTTCCTCAGCACACGAGGACACAAGCACAAGTCTTCCTCATTATTTTCCCAAACCAGTCCTCAGCTAGGTTATTGGATTGGAATTTACTGACTGCCCTGTCAGATGGTCATGTCTCCAGTGAAAGTAAAAAGCTGTTCCCAAAGAAAAGTATTCTTAGTTTCAATTTCAATTATTTACCAGTGCAAATTACAGGTACTTAGTGTAAAATTAAGGAAGCACTGCCATTAGGAAGACTAGAACCTCTTCTAGGGATCAGTCACAAGTACTTATAGATCAAGATTTAATCAAGAACCCACAAGTTCTCTGAGTGCATGGGATTTTCATATTCCTATTATTTTCTTTTTAACAACTGTGGATCTAATTATGCAAAACCACTGGATTCTGGAACTACTGGATGTACTGGCAGTCTGTCCGGCCCCTGACATACATAGTTCCTGAGAAGATCCAAGTGAAGGAACAGAAGAGCTGGGAATAGGGAAAATCATATTCCTGGCTGAGCAGTGCCTGTCCAACAGCATTTCCAATCTTTTCCCCCATCGCCTTTAGAGCACAGGGAACATCAAGTTTTCGCCTGGTTTGGCATTACCTGTCCATGTCTACAGGAAGATGGGAACTGCCATCCCCATGGATGCCTCTCTCCCTACAAGCTGTTGCACTTACCCAGCACATTTTTAGCCTCCTTTGTCCCCCAAAGGGAAACACTGTGAGCTCCTCTGGGTAAGGGAAAGGCTCCTCTGCTCTTCCCTTAAACAGAACACATGGAATTAGTGTCCTGAGAGCCGAGTCCGGTCATTCCACTGATCGGTGTCACCCAGATGCTCTTTCCAAGCAAGAGATATAAATTACATCATAGGCAAATGCATTTACAGCGGATTTGGACACATCTGGGCAAGACGACCAGTCCATGGAAGTCGGACAATCTGGGCAGGATTTCAAGTTGGATACTTGCAGAAACTGTTTTCTAGAAACTCAAATTCTTTTTGGCACCTCTTGCTTACATGTTTCCCTGGAGAAAGAGGTCAATTAGCCTTCTTAATGACCAGATTACCCAGGCTAGGGAAAAACTATCAGCATTCCCTGAACACCTCCATCACTTCCATAGCCATCCACAGTCAGGGGCCGATGGACAGCAGCCTATCCTGAACAGGCTCGGAGATGGTCCTCAGGGGATGGTGTTACATCCATTATTCCCAAGGTTTGAACGATGATGGCATTATCCCGTGTCTGTGAGTGTCACACGAACCCCAGAGCCAACAGGAGCTCCAGTCAGCTGCAGGCAGATGTTATTCCTACCGAGCTTCTTGGGAGTGCGGGTGTAGGTCCCCTTCACCGTCCGGCAGTGGGAGTCGTCCCCGCCGCAGACCCCGCACTGGTCCTCAGCCTTGCTGGAGCCAATTTCCTTGTCACAGCCCACTTTCTGCAGAAAAAAAGGCAAGACTGGATATTAGGAGGGAATTCTTTCCTATTAGGGTGCTGAGGCCCTGGCATAGGTTGCTCAGGGGAGCTGTGGCTGCTCTGTCCTGGAAATGTTCAAGGCCAGGTTGGATTGGGCTTGGAGCAACCTGGTCTAGTGGAAGGTCATGGCAGGGGGGTGGAACTGATGACCTTTAAGGTCCCTTTCAGCCCAAACCAGTCTGGGATTCTATGATAAGAAACAATCAGTGGAAGAGAAGTGGAGCATTTCCATGGAACAGCTCTCTGCTGTTCTCTAATTTAATTTAAATCCCAAGTAATTAGAGGAATACAATGCTGCAAATACAGAATTTAGAGACATCTGCAAAGTGCCTCTCTGCCTGTGAGCTGTTCCCATGAGCTGTCCCCGGAGAAGCTGCCACTCACCACGCATTCCCCACGGACACAGATGCTGTAGGGATCCTTGTAGGAGCAGCGAGTCCCGTCGTGCACCGGCTGCTTCATGTGAGCCACGTCCCCTGTTTCTCTGGACTGGCAGTACAGGTGACATCTCTTGGGAGCTGTGGAGCCAAGGAAAAGAAAGGACTGCATGGAGGACAGTGATCCACGTGTGTTCCTGACAACTATGCCACCCATGGAGCGAGGAGCGAAAAAGGACAGGCAGGTTTAGGGGTGAGATGGGGGCAGAGCAGTGGAATGGGGTGGTTTGGGAAGGAACATGTGGATTGTAGGGAATTTTTTGGGGAAAAATAGGGATGTTTGGGCAGAAATCTGGGGACTTAGGGCAAAACTGGTGTTTTTGAGATACAGTGTGGCCACTTTGGGTAAAAAGTATCCATTTTAGGGATAAACAAGCAATTTGAAGTCATAAAGGTGAACTTTAGGGCTAAACTTGGGCCTTGGGGGGAAACGGGGGATTTTGGGTGAAAATGGAGAAGTTAGGGCAAGACTTGTGATTTTGAGACATAATTCTGCAACTTTGGGGCAAAAATGTCAATTTTAGGGATAAAGGGGCATGTTTGGGAGAAAAATTGGGACTTTAGTAGTAAAAAGGGCAAATATGGGTCAGAGTAGGGAGAATGTAGGTTAAAATCAGGGATTTAGAGCAAGTCTGCTAATTTTTAGACATAATGTGTTAATTTAGGGTTGAAACTGTCAATTTTAGCAAAAAATGGGGGGGAAATGGATAATTTGGGGCTAAAATGGAAATATTTGAGTCAGAGCAGGGAATTTGGGTATTAAAATCCGGGATTTAAGGCAGAACTGTTGATTTTCAGACAAAACAGACAGATGGGTGGGGAGGGAACCAACTTATTCGCTTTTCTGGGAGTTCTGGGCCTGTCCCTGAGATATCCAGGCCAAGGGGAACGGCTTCAAACCCTTTCAAGTGTCACTAAAGGCCCAGAGCAGGACGCACGGTCGGGGTGCTCGTAGGGCAGCCAGTGGTGTCGGCTGCCCCGGAACTCGAAGTGGGAATTGCGCTGCTGGCACTGCTGCGCCCTGAAGTCCTCAAAGTGCTTCGGACACTCCTCAGTGCTGCACAGCTGGAACTCAAAATTGACGCCGGCGCAATCGTCACCTCCATTGATGGGCCTGTGAGAAGAAAACGTTCCAGAGATTCTCATCAGGGAGAAAGTGTTCCCTCTGAGGGTGCTGAGGCCCTGGCACAGGTTGCTCAGGGAAGCTGTGGCTGCCCCATCCCTGGAAGTGCCCAAGGCCAGGTTGGACGGGGCTTGGAGCAACCTGGGTTAGTGGAAGGTGTCTCTGACCATGACAGGGAGTGGAATGGGATGGGCTTTAAGGTCCCTTCCAACCTAGACCAGTCTGGGATTCTGTAATTCTGTGGAATTCTTGGATTCTCCAAAAAGATCCCATTTCAAGGGGCTTGAACAGAATGTCCACCCAAAACCCAAACGCCATTTTAAGTGACCCCTCTAAGGACCCCCAGGCAGGTACAACTCCCACACCTACATTGGGTTGTTGCACTGGCGCGTGCGGAAGCGAACCCCAGTTCCACAGGTCCGTGAGCAGGAGCCAAACTTGGTCCAGGGTCCCCAGTGTCCATCCTGCTTCAGCTGATTGGTGTTCTTCCACATGCAGTGACCCTTGTAGCACCACTGAGGGAATTGGGCCAGGAAAACAGGTGAGAACATACACAATCTCCACATCAAATGTATAAGGATAGTACAGGAACATTCCGCTGCTGCCTGGGGCACATTCAGTTTGTACAAGTGGCTCTCCTGCATCTCAAAATAAAGGGAACTTGCTAAAAAACCCCAGCTATTTGAGTATAATTTTATAATTGAAAATGGATTGGCAGCAGGACACCCACTAATGGGGATATTAAAGGGAAAATTCAGGCGCTAATCCTCAGCCTACACAAACATTTGCCACAGGGTGTCTGGACAACGAGTTCTGAGCAGCCATCCCACAGTAACAGCATCATCTGCTTCCCTGGATTCCTAAAGGCACTTGACAGAAGCTTTGCAGATGAGACAGAAGCCAAAAAACGTAACAAGAGGTCACAGAATAAATTGCACCTCAGGTGGAATCTCGATGCCCAACATGTGCTAGGGCAAACCTTGTACGACTCCCAGAACATCCCAGTGGGAAAGCACGGCTCCCGCTTGCCCCATGTTCTCGCTTCCCCTGGGAATGCCAGGCAATTTCCCGCTTCCCTCTGCGCCCTTTAACCCAAATGGACGTAACTTGTTTTCTTTCCCAAGACAAACCTGGTGCAAAGCCCAGACTCACTTTTCCTGGGGCACACTCCGTGCCATCGAGGGGAGGTCCTTTCTTGGTCTTGCAGAAGTACGGGTTATCAGGATGGCTGCACCACAGCTGCTTGCACGGATCAAAGGTTCGGAACTGAAACACACAACAGTTGTGAGATGAAATGCAGAACATGAGATTATTTATACTTTTTGGACAGGTAAATACTTCTTGTATTTTATTTATACTTTATTTGTATCTTTTATTTTACTTATACTTTTTGGATAAGGATCCAACCCACTCTGTAGATTCCACCTCACACACCCCAATGAGCCCACCATCTTGAGGGCAGTGCTTATTCCCTGCATCCTCCAGCCCTGGGCTAGTGAGAAGAGGAAAGAAGACACCCAGAAGTGGGACAAAAATGAGATTTTTTTCCCTTTTCTTTCTTGGGATTGCTCTCACCAGTCTGTGCCACGTGGACCGTGCTGCCACTCATTTTCCCATTATTCCACAGGACCCAGAGGACTGGGTTTCCCCCATGAATGTCCCTCTGCTCTTTACAGGTCTCTCTAAATACTCCATTAACTTCTCTCCAATGATCATGACACTGCAGCTCTCCCATCGGGCCACACCCCCCTGCTGTGTGCCTCTGCCTGGGTGCCCGGACGTACTGCTGTGCACATCCTATAGCCCACGCCAAAGTCGAAGCGGCACTGCTCGTCCATGGAATAGTTGATGCCTGGCAGCTCAGGAAGCTTGGGCCAGTCATGCTCGAAAGGGTCGTCGAGAAGACAGTCGTAAGAACTATGGAAAGAGACACAGAAAAAAATACCTTGAGAAGATGAATACTCCTAATTCCTGACCCATCCCTGGAAGTGTTCAAGGCCAGGTTGGGAGGGGCCTGCTTGGAGCAGCCTGGTCTAGTGGGAGGTGTCCCTGTCCATGGCAGGGGGTTTGGAATGAGATGAGCTTTAAGGTCCCTTCCAACCCAAACCAGTCTGGGATTCTGTGACAATCTGAGGCCTATTCCCAACCCCGCTGGAATTAGAGGAGTCTTTCCACAGACTATCCATCCCGAGCGGATGGGCTATGGAACAGTCCCAGGTGAGGACACGGTGTTTGTGGGGCGGAGCTTTTCTAACAGAGATTTGAAGGGAAAGAGGGTCTGAAAAAAGAAGGATCAGAGACCAGCTGCACCGGGAAGGCCTTACTGGATGTATCTCCTGAGCTCCTGGCCGCTGCAGCGGGACCAGTGGTAGCGGTGGAAGGCGGCCTGCACCAAGGGGGCCATGACACTGCCCATCGCTGTCTCGTCCCCACATCTGTTCCCTTGCCCATCGTGCTCCATGCCCAGCCTGGAACAAAGAACTCCCCTCAGAGTCACTGCAAAAACAACTGTAAGGAAACAGTTATGGAAGAGGTACCAAATCTGACCCACTAGCACAGGCGGTAGGGGAGAAGGCAGTGAAGGACACTCAAACCAGCTCCTGTCTCCACTGCCTGGACCTTTCAGATCCCTTCCTGACCTTTCCCTCACACCAGAGAAAACGAGTTCACCCTGTTGCTCCTTCATTTCTTCCCCCACTTGTCTCTCAATTGCTTCAACCACTACTGCATTCCCAGGGGGCTGGAAATAAAACAAGGACAGCTTCCATAAAGCCATTAAATCCAACCCCCTTGGAGCAAGCAGGAGGTGCAGCACAGCATTTTGGCGTGATCTGATGGTAAAAGTTTTACTTACACGTGCCCAGTCTCATGAGCAACAACAAAGGCTGACGAAAACCCGTCCTCATGGTTGAGGGTGCAGCTCCGGACCGGGTGGCACATGCCCGTCACAGGAGCATATCCTACAGAGAGACATCAGGGCTGAGTCTTGTGCTCAGCACATGGATTTTAAATGAGACCCCCCCAGTAAACTTCCTCAGGAAAAGCTGACATTGCTCTAAGGCCAGGGCAGCCTGCCTGGCCCCTCATCCTGACCAGTGCCTGCTCTGACACACCCCAAACTTTGGGAATTCCTGCCCATTTTCATTAGTGCCCCAAGTCCAAAGGATGGATGCAGGGGTCAAAGTGGCTGGGATGTCTATAACTGGAAATCCATGGTGAAAGATGCAATAAAATAAAGGGAAGTGGAATGCCACGTGCATTGAGGTTCCCAGTGATCCCTGCACACACAGGAATTTGAAGAGAGCTAAGAAGTATTTATTTACAACTCTCAAGAAAGAAATTCAATCTATGGTTGGATATAAATGGCAAGGACCCATGGCAAGGCCTCCTTGCTTTTGAAAAAGCCTGTGGAATGAACAAGACGAGGAGCTCGCAATGCAATTCCCACTTTTTCCTCTTTTCTGGCAGATGCCAGCCAAGAAACACCGAGCCCAGAGCTCTGCTCCAGGTCAGCTGCATTACCTTGCATACCAGCGGGCCCAAAATCTTGCCTGGTTAAGAAGATGGCATGGTCGTGGTGCTCGGCGTGGCTGGGGTCCGACTTCTGCTGCTGATAGGCCCAGCGGCACACGTTCTCCAGGCTGCGCGAGGGGTTCCCCCTTTCGATCAGGCTGATGGACTGAGAGAGCAATGCGTTAGACCCGCTGGCTCCTAAAGGCCGCAGATTCAGGTAAGTTTGGATTTTCTGCCCAGGAGATGAAGGTGGAGAAGTGGCTCACCCACCTTTGCGTACCCCAACATGATCATTCGGACCAACACGACGTTGATGTGAACACCAAGGGACTCGTCGTGGTAAATTTCATTCACCTGAGGAAAAAAAGAGGAAAAATTAAAAAGAAAAAATCCCACCAATAATACCAAGGGAACTTCCAAGGCCACGGAAATGTTTTTTCAAGTACTTGTACCACTACGGTCCTCAGAAGAGGATTCAAGTCTCGGATCATTTCCACTCAGTGAAAAGTGTTGATTCACCTCCTGTCATCACATACACCCTTCTCATGGAAGTCTGGGAAGCACATGTCAAGCTTCCCCTCACATTTAATGGATCAGGGCTCAAAGAAAAGGGGATTGGGGAAAAGACGTCAAGTACAAACCCTGCCAGTCACAGAATCCCAGACTACTTTGGGCTGGAAAGCACTTAAAGCTCATCTCATTCCACCCCTCTGCCAGGGGCAGGAACACCTTTCATGAGACCAGGTTGCTCCAAGCCTTGTCCAATCTGGCCTGGAGCACTTCCAGTGCTTCTTGTTTTGAAGAGCAATTTTTTTAGGAGCAACTTATACTACTGCCCTACTTTTTCAAGATCAGCTAGAATTCTGTGGTCACTTCCATACTAAAAAGAGGCTTTGTGGAAAGGAAGTTAGAAAAACAGAATTATGCAGATGGGCCAAAAGTTGTCCTTCTTGAGGCCCTTCCTTGTGTCTGGGAAGGTGAGAAATGCCCTGGCACCAGAGTGTGAAACATCTGCAGGTCCTCAATGAAGCTCCTCATTCCCCTAAAAACAAAATAAATACTATATTATGGGCAATTGGTGAGAAACAAACACCCCTGTTCAGAGGTTGGTGGGTTTGAGCAGGAGTTAGAGGGTTGTTTTATTTTTCACTCAGGCTAAACAGAACTTCTCCTCAGGGCATAAGGTCGCTGGGAGTTGTCCAGACTGTGGGCCCCGGCACGAGGATTTCAGCCCATGGTTTAAACGTGAAATCCCTGGAGCTGAGAGCAGTGCCAGCAGGGCAGTGGGACACAGAATGAGCACAGAGCTCAGACTGCCTGTCCTGTGAAGCAATCACCCCAAAGGTCAGTTATTCCTCTCTTACTTTCTCCCCATTAATCCAACAGCATCGCTCCCAAGAAGGGCTGGGCCGGGATAAATGTTCACAACTTCCCTTGTGCCAGTAGACAACGGGGGAGTTTTCTAGACACAAGAGTGACTTCCCTGGAGACAAAAAGGACCCTGGAGTTGACCTAAAGCTTCAAGTCTTCAAGATTTTCCCATAACCTCCGATTTATCCCATTCTCTGGATGGCTCTGGCAGCAGGGTGTCAGCTCACCCTGGCCTCGGCCCCACAGCTGCTCCCAGCAGATGGAGCCGCAGGCGTGTAAAAAGCGTGGAAGTGCTCTGGGACATGGATCAACCCTGCTGCTCACTGAAAAGTTTTTAAAACCAAAAAGACAATATTCTGCAATAATGTGTAATGGAGATTTAACGTTCATGTTCCACGGGGTATGTGGGAAAAAGGAAATGATTCTCTGACTGATGTGCTGGAAAACATCAGGTTGGTTAGGTTAAATTCATACAGGAATAATTTTTTTTTCCTCTCAGATTCTAAGTTCTCAAATTTAGATGATTTGTAAGCCTAAGGAATTATTTAAAAATTATTCCAGGAACAAAAAGAGTGTAAAACATACAAGAATCATTCCTACATCCATAAAATCATTATTAAAGGGAACCATCATGTGAATAATTAGTCCCTCATCTTCATCCTTAAGAGACTGTTTTTCTTTCCTGGAAAACCTTATGATCCCACAGTTTCTAAGACAGATCTACTGGTATTACCAGAAGGTCTGCTCTGTCAGAGAGCCAGTGAGGGTTTAGAACACTTTTTCCTCTATATATTTATGCTTTAATCATTTTTTCTCCAGAATGTGGGAGAAGCTCGGAATTACTAGAAATGGATCAATTACATTTTTTCCCTTCTGTTTCTCAACTATTTCCGAATTCTTGGAATTACCCTTGAATGTGCCCTAGGAAACTACTATGAAAAAGATGAATTAAAGGAACATCTTAAAAACAGAAAACCTTCTCCAGCAGCAGTCAAAATGATCCCATTGCTATCTCTCCCAACCCTGGTGCTCCTACAAGAACTCCCAACAGCCATTCCAGCTCCCAAACAAGCTGCGTGGTGCTTTCTAAGATACTCACGATGTTCATGAGCGTGAGGAGGTAGTTTTGGACGTGTTCTTTGCCATGGAATCGGACAACAGAGTCATCCACCCCCAGCAGCACCTCGATGTTGTGGTCGTCGTCTCCTGCATGGCGGCGGCGCCGCAGGGTCTCGTTCAGCTGCCGCTCAACGTGGCCGTGCAGGGAACTCAGTGCTCCGAGGCCAGCCAGGAGGGACTCTGCAAGGACAGTCTGCCATCAGTGGAGTCCTAATTCCTGTCCCATCCCTGGAAGTGTTCAAGGCCAGGTTGGACGGGGCTCAGAGCAACCCGGTCTAGTGGAAGGTGTTCCTGCTCATGTCAGGGAGTTGGAACTGGGTGGTCTTCGAGGTCTCTTCCAACTCAACCCATTGTGTGATTCCATTATATGACCAATGGAATTCCAGTTCCATTTCAGAAACATCCTCCCACAGAGCATCCTCACCTGCAGAGTCACCACTTCTCTGGATAAAATACATCAGGAACCATGAAGAAATTATTCTCGTGGTGTAGGGCTGGGAGAAAACACCAGAAAACCAATAAAAAATTCATTCAACCACATGGGTCTGTAATTTATCACGGTTCTTACTCCACACACAAAATCCAAAGCTGTTACTTCCACTTATGGCAGTAAAACAAAACAAGCCCAAGGATTTTTGACAAGTAAAACCTCACAGCTCACAAATCCAGGAGGAAACAACCAGAAAGGGGCCGTCGGGTGTTATCCCTTCCCAAACCTACACCAGTACTCCAACAGTCTCTGAGCAATGAACATCAGTGAAGATCATCTCGTGGTGCACACAATGAGCTGCTTACTACAGTTCCTGTGTCCCTGCCACAGTCAGGAGCATCCCTGTTCCCCCACTATTCCAAAAGACACACAGGCTCTTCCTGCTCTATGAAGCCAGCTAGAGCAACCAGCATCCAGTGGATGGAGAGGAGAGCACAGTCCTGCTCTGCACTCACGCTGTAACAGGGCACTTTCCCCTTCGATGGCAAACTTCCAGCCCTTCTCCTCTGTGGTGGAATTCATGAATGCTGAGGCTGCAAGTCCACAAACTGGCCCTTCCTGTGTCTTCAGGCACTCTCAAGTATGCCAACCCCAGGACAACACAACAGTGGGAAAATCATACACCCACTCCAACTCCAAAAACCGCTCCAGCTGGCAAAGCTGCCAAGCGCAGCATCCAAGGGAAACTCAGCTGGAACGCTGTCACATTGTGGTGCCCACGGCGCCAACTTCCTGTACGTTGCTGGGAAGTCAGGCAGTGGGTCCTCTCCCTAATTGCTGAGCCCAGTCTGAAAAATACCGAGTCACGTGAGTGCTTTATCTATTCTCTTGTCTGTTTTCCATAATGCAGCACTTCAGTGACTTCAGAGTCAAACAATCAGGCTCAATCCCAGGTTACAGGTATGGCTGACTGGTGTTTCAGAGGATGCAGTCTGCATCCATGGCCAAGCACTTAACGGAACATATGGGATCTAAGTCCATCGAGTCCAACTGTTCCCCCAGCACTGCCAAGGCCACCACTAAACCATGTCCCCAAGTGCCACATCCACACAGCTTTTAAATCCCTCCAGCGATGGGAAATCCATCACTGCCCTGGGCAGCCTGTGTCAGGGCTGGACAACCCTTTCTGTAAGAAATTTTCCCTAATGTCCAACCTAAACCTTTCCTGGCACATCCTGAGGCCATTTGCTCTCGTCTGATCACTTGTTACTTGGGAGAAAGATAACACTTGAGGCAACGGTGAAGAAACACACAGAACTAGTCTGGCTGTTTGGGGATTTGAGCTAGACAGACTAATCCATCCTAATCTCATTCTGGAATTAGCTGGTTTGTTACTTCTTCCTTTTTTAATTTGCTGGTCACCTGCATCACTTACATCCCGATCTTCTTACCTGTAGGAACAGATCAGCCCATGCTCTTGTGCCAAGAGAAATGGTTATTCTGGGTGTTTGTCCTAGAGTGTAACTGTAAAATAATGGAACTACAGCTCTTTCCCCGCTATTAAATAAAGCTGTGATCTGCCCAAATCTAATTTCATCAATGCTGTTATCAACCAACCCTCTGTGTACCTAAAGAGAACCCTCAGCATCATTCACGTGGGAAATTCTTACCATCTTATTTTATATTGTAGAATACATGGGCTGAATTCTGTGCTAGTGATAGAAGCATTCTTAAATATGTACGTATATACACCTTACATCCATCCATCTATCCACGTTCCTCACATACGTTCACTTGCTCAATTGCCTAATTTAGACTTTTTCTGAATATACAGCTCGGAAAAGCATCTAGGGAAGATCCACACCTTCACTAATTCAAAATTAAACTAATGAGAAATCAGTATGGAACCAATTGAGACGAATCTAAGTCCCTTTCCGAAGAGTGTGTTAATGTACAAAATGTCCCCAGGGACAGACGTGTTCTGCAGCTACTAAAAAATTCCATTCTGCTATTCTCAAAGTAAGGAAACTAGGCCAGTCCATCCTGTCACCGTCTCCTGAGCCTTATTTTGAAGTGTGCTTTTTGAAAAATCAGCGAAGAAAAAAAGAATCATTTAGTTCAAACGCACATTCCAAACAGTTCCAACAGAATTCTCACTGATTTCCACACAAATTGTGCACATGCAACATTTTTGTGGCGCTGCCGGTACTGCCTAATTGTGAGGGATCAGCAACAGAAACCACCCAGGTCGTGAGGGCTAAGATATGATGACAGGATGTTCTCATTAGGTTCTGGGATGTGCTGGAACTTGTGTGCTTTGATTTATTAGGTCCTTCAAAAACAAAATCCTGGCAAGTTACACATTCTCCCTTATCTTTTCTTGAACAATTGTCTGAAATTGCCTTTTACTCCAGAAGCACCAAATGACTTTCTACCACTACCACAAGAGTTTCGTGGCATGAAAGGAATGTGTCCTGTCCTACGGTCCCTGCCCCAAACCCCCTTCCCATGTGGAGCACTGACACTGGGACCTGCAGTCTTGACTCCACGACTTGGATCCTTAATATTGTCAGTGTCTCTGTAGGAGAGTTTGTTGCTTGCTTAACTGCTGCCAAAACTTCTGCTTGTTTGTTTTTGGGGGCTGAAGGAAGAGCTTGTCTCTGCAGCGACCCCAACTGAGCCAGCTGGCCATAAAAATACACAGTTTTACTTGATGTTTCACTGTATGTTCAAGGCTACATCCACAAAGTGCTTCCAGAAGCCCCTGCAGAGCGTCTCTCTGGGATATTTCACAATAAATAAATATTATCTATGAACTTTTGATAACACAAAGCAAGCCAACTCTTCTGCTGCTGCAGAAACACAGTGCAGTTACACAGAGAAGAACATTGGATTTAACATTTCCCTCAGGGCAGATGGAAGAAATCACTTGAGCATTAACAAAAACCAAACCAGAAAAACTCAGAACAACCCGCAAGTCGGAGTCACTGAGGTTAGAAAAGACCCTTCTGACCATCGAGTCCAACTGTTCACCCATCACTTCCCAGTCCCCATCAGCTGGACGTCGTTCACCGCGTGAGGATGGAAGTGCTGCTGCACCTGTGAGTCTTGGGATGCGGCAGATCAGGTTTGGTGGTGGCATCACCTCTCGTAAAGGTGTCTTGGTGTCACAGGAGGTGTTAGCAGAGGACACTAAAGACACTAAAGCATTTCCTAATGGAAATAAAAGTGCCAGCAAGCAGGTTTAGACACAGCTCCACTTTCACAACGGTTTCACCGCACTAAGGACTGAAGAAAAGAGAGAGAAAAAGTTCTTGTGACTTCACACGCAGACCTCCCGAGATGGTTAAGCTCAGAGAATTACCTCTGTTTATGTTCTCTTCCAGTGGGACCTCTGCAGCGACAGTGACTGGCAGAATGACAAACAAACAGGGATTAAAGGAAGGTCTGACTCCCGAGGCTGCAGGATTAGTCACAAAATGCATGAACTCCACGGGCCACAAACACAGACCCCATCCTACTTTGTTCTTACACTTAAAAGAGCAAAGGAAACATTCTGAAGTGCCGACTGCTTCCATGAAATATGTGCTTCTCTGGTACCTGAGCAGTTCCAGCTGCAGAGTGATTCTGGGAAGGATGGAAGATTTCCTGCACTATAGCCCTTGCTCTGACATCACGGGAAGGCTCTTCCCTTCGACGCACCACCAGTGAAAACAGCTCTTAGCCCTCATTTACACCAGGGCTTGATGCCAGCAGCACGCTCAGGGAGCCACGTAGAAATGCATAATCCTCTACGTATTTGAATTATGTTTAGAGCCAACTCAGGATAAACTTTTCCAACAGAAAAGGCTGGAATTTTACCCTGTAATTTTCTTGTCATCGCTTCCCTCTCTGGCATGAGGCTTTCTAGGACTGCAGGTTATCCTTACCTGGCAGCAAACACACACAGAACAAAGCCAGAACTTAAGGAAACTATAATTAAATAGGCCTGAATTTAGGTCAACTATTAACCGTTCTTTTTCCATCCCATGACCAGAAACAAACAGCAAAGAGGAACGCCAGCCTGTTCCAGAGTTCTTAGTGCTGGAGAACACGCCTGACACACTCCCTGGACAGTCTGCAACAGCTCTGCACTCACCTGATTCATGGTGAAAGTGCTTTTAGACACATGGAAATCTAGTAGGGATGGTGCTGGCGGAAATGTCGCCGTGAGGCTCTAACATACAATCAAAAAAAGAGGAATAAGGCTCAGGATCTAACTGAACTTGTTTGGAATAAAGATACTGCCCTCTAACCATCAAAAGCTGAGGGAGGACGCTGGACAAGCAGAGGAGAAGCCACAGAGGCTGCTCCCTGCACAACCCACGGACACGCCAGCACCTCGCCTGGCCACCCCTAATACCAGATCATAGCTCCACGCTGGCTTAACGCGGCCTCGGGACTTGCCCGGCCTTGCCCTGGCTCATCTGCTCTGCACCTTATTTTTAGCTGGGCTTTAGCCCTAACAGCCAACTTAGCCAAGAGGTAGTTATCCTAGAACTACAAACCGCATCTCCTGGGAACTCCTGCTTTCCTAGGAGCAAGAAATCCTCCCTTTCCCCATTTCCTTAAATATTTGTCTGTCTCTGTATATATAGCAGGAATTCCATCATAATTTTACTTTGGAGGTACAGGTGACTTGGTGGTTAGTTTTGTTTGTGGAATTTATTTTTTAAGAACAGGTTAAAAATATATATTTACTACATGTCATTAACTCAAAAAACTTAATTACAGGTAGGGCTGGCGCCTGGGTTTGACCCTTAATTTTGAAGTATGAAAATGTATTAAAAACAGTCTCTTGACAATTCCAGGTCTTTTACCAAGACATTATTATGAGCTGTCACTCTTCCTTCAGTTTAGCAATTTACACATGTAGTCTAGAGACTTTAATAGTAATAAACTGGATTTTTCTACTTTAACCCCAGGAGAACATTCTGTTGGGTAAAAGCCATAATTTATTTGGACATATGAAGAAGACTTGAGCATTTAGGTCTGGCATTTTAGGAGACCCGAGTGACACCTTCTGCTGGTGCTTACGTACAAACAGAGGACATGCAGAAGCCTGTGGGTCACATACTGGACACAATAAACCAAGTAAAGCCATCCCTTTGTCACTGTACACCACAGCAAGTTCTTCAATTCAATATCAATGGAGCCCTTTAAACACAGCTGCAATAAAAGGTGAAAAATAAAAAGGAAAAGAAGTCCCACTTTGCAAAATCATCATCTGTATCAATGTCCAAAAGTATGGAAAAAGCATCTACAGAGGCTCTGAAATTTGGTTTGCAGATGAGAAAAAGTAAGTCAGCAACAATGTGCAGCCTGGCCCACTGCCGAGATGCATACCTGGGTACCTGGGATGCTGGAACCAAACCCAGTTTGAATATGGGAGGGCTTGATTTTACAGCTCAGAGTGGCCAGACTTTACTCCCAAAGTTTCCAGCTCTTAAGAGCATCGAATCCCTGATTTTCCAGGTCAGATGCTCTCCCAGGAACATGAGAGAGCTCTGCATTAACAACCTTAAAAGCACTCATGCCTTCATGTACCATTACATCAACCCAAAATTCATTTCTACTTCACAGAGGAGTACTCTTAAAGCGTCCTTGGATTCCTAACAGGAATAATGCACTGTGAAAGGACAGAGCAACCCTGAAAGGGGGCTACCCAAAACATTCTGAAAGCATAGGTTGCATTCATAATTTATCTGCTAATTCAGAACTTACTGGAAGAAGAAATGCTGGATGGCCTGAGCTGTCTGCATTTTTGGGCAGCTCCCCCGAGATTCCAACAGGCGTCCCAGGAATTCCAGGGTCTAAACTCTTTAGGTGGGTATTTTCAGCACCAGAACACTACTGTGAGCTTCCAATGCTCGAGGAAGTTGCTTTGGCAGAGATGCAGTCCCCCCTGTGCTCATTAACTAAGTCATTATAGCAAGGCTTTAAAATTCTCTCACTCCTTACTCCTTGGCATCTGACCCAGCCTCTGTCAGCTGGCTGAAAGCACGGTGGGAGCCAAGCTTCCTATTTCACAGACCCACGGAACAGTTTGGGTTGGAAGGGAGCTTAAAGCCCATCTCCTTCCACTTCCTGGCCATGGGCAGGAACATCTTCCACTAGACTAGGTCGCTCCAAGCCCCATCCAGCCTGGCCTGGGGCACTTCCAGGGATGAGGCAGCCACAGCTTCTTGGGAGAAGATGGTAAATGAATTTTCAGTGGCAAACCTGGGGCAAATGGGAGCAGTTTCCACAGTGAGGGCACTAACTACTCCTTGGGTTGCTCATTTCTTTGGGATAAAGGGAGAGCTGTGTTTACATGCAGCTGCTTATTTTTAAAAGCTGTGTAAGGAATGTGTTCCTAAACATGTGGGACCTTTTACTGCCATGGGAACCGTGCAAGAGGACACAGCCCGGCTGGCGATCCTCTGCAGGTGCAGCCACAGCCCTTCTCATCAGCAAGCAGAGCCCACTGCCCACTGTCAGCAGCAATTACCCTCTGATCACCACTTTATCTGACCTAAGCCTCTGGAAGTCAGCAAAGCCTGCTACACTGTCCAGACACAACAGCAGGACATCGGGACAGAGCCCGGTTCCCTTAGAAGGGGATTATTCCGAGCAGGGAGCTTAGCCTTGCTCACACAGCACACAGACACATCACCCTCCCCAGCTCTTGGGAACGAGGGATGCAGCTTGACAGCTGCTGAGGAAGGACTTGTACAAGCCACCAATGTACAATTTAATACTTCACCTAAATATCCCAAATGTGTGCTCTGGACCAGCCCCACAAATGATGTAAAATCCCCACGTCGGAGGCCTGCCACTCTGATCCATGGGAAGGGGAAAGCTCTCCCACCACGATCTACGCAAGGGGAAATCTCAGGAAAGAATCTCTGCCCTTTTCCAGGACAGATTTGCATTCTCCTGCCTATGGAGATGCCAAAGGGCTTGTTTGAAGGGCTTGTCTGGACAGCCAGAACTGCTGTCCAGCTGGAGAGCAGAGCCACGAGCAGATGAGGCAGCTAAGCTTTTCCATTAGAGTAATGACCAACAGTGAAAACACACTGTAAAAATGCAAGGCAAGAATGCCAGCGGTGACAAGGTGGGGCACGACAACCTGCTACTACAAAAATGCTGAAGGACACTGTGGTGGCAACAGCGGAAAAAGCAAAAAGGTACTTTAAATGTTTTTTCCTGTAAAAGGAAAGAGACATGAACACACTTCTCACTGACTTGCTCCAAGTTCTCCTGAACCTCTGAGAGACAGAGCAGACCACTACCACAACAAACCAAGGACCAGTTAACACTGGGATCTGGGTCCTGCCTGCTGCCTTGGCAGCCCTCCCCTGGCCTGTCTTTGTGATGGAGCTCTGGAATCTGGATAATCCATCTAGAGGTCACTGGCTGGAATGAACAGGTGACCCGTTACAATAAAACACAGAATCGTAGAATTGTTAAGGTTGGAAAGGACCTCTAAGAGTCTCAAGTCCAACCATCTGACACCTGAAGTCTAAAAGGTCAAATGAGAAATGGAGGAGGGAAGAGATGAAGCTCTCTCCAAGTACCAAAGCCAGAAGTTTTGCACATAAAGATATCAAAGGCGATTTCTGAATTTACTGGGCCTTAAGTCACTTCTTTCCACCTCTTGCATGTTCACAGAAGACACAGAACAGGAAGAACAGCTGGGTCTGGTTCCATTCTAAACTGAAGGAACCTCTTTACAGGTATAGAAGGCAAAATTACTCTTCAACACCCTCCGTGTGATTCCCTCGCATGGCCACCGGCACAGGTGGAAACCAAGGGTGTGAACGCCGTGGGCAGACTCAGCTATCCCATGGCTTCTGCTGAGATCAATGTTTAAAAGCGACAGGAGAATGGAATTCACAGTAATCACTCACATAAAAGGAATAACTGAGTGTGTAAAACTGGAAAAAAATGTGGGAAAATATTTACGCAGCCCATATTACCGAGACAAAGAGAACTTCAAACGCCCTGCCAGTGATAGAGTCACAAAGTGTGTGGGTGTGCAACAACGGGTCACTTCCTTCAAATATCTTCCTCCCCCCTTACTCGTTAAAGTAGCTGAAAGCATAACTGTCCTTAATTGCTCAGTTGGCACTAAGTGGATTCCAACCTTCTGAGAGGACAAAGTCCAACAGCTGGGTTTTGGAGTCCAGCCTTCCGATGAGCCCGTGCACCTGCAGCGACACCGGCCACGTCCAAGGCAGGGCTCCTCCACTGCTGAAGCCCACTGCCGGGCAGCAGCAGAGCCATGTCTGCATACATGAGAGGTCCCTTCCCACCCAAAACATCCCCGGATTCCACAGCCCTGTAATGCACATACACTACATTTAGAGACATACATCGGATTACAATACTTAGGTATTAGTTTCATTTGCCCATCAACCCTATCTCAAGCTGAAATCCTTAATTTTTTCATTAACTTGTGCACGAGAACTGGCTGAATTAATGATTATGGAGTAATTTTTTTTGGAGGAAAAAAAAATACATGAAGTGAGAGATTATAAATATATTCCAGCTAGCTGTGCTGGGTAGACAAATTCTGATTCTTCGTTGAAAAATAGTATGCAATGTCACACGCGCAGATTTTCTGAAATCACAGGAAGTCAGTCAAAGCCTCTGCTGTCTCTTAGTTAAGCATTTTCTGGAAGGGAGGATTTTAAAACTGGAAGGGCTGACAGGGAGAGAACAGTCCTGAAGTAAAAGCCAGCTCTCAACCCTCACAAGTCCTTACGGAGCAGAACCTCATCTACCCACAGCTCTGTCTATAATTACACGGAGCAAGTGTGCTACACTTACAAAAACCACACAGCCTGTCATTAGACATATTGACATCACACTATTTTTAGTGAAAAACCCCAGTAAACAGGCAGCTTAGGAGGGTTGATTTTCACTGTCACACCACAGAACGGGTTTGCAAACATGAGAGTCCCACCTGCACTCTCTTGTCGCCATTCAGGGCAGGGAAGAGTTTTCTGCAAGGCCCAAACACTGGCCCTCAGAAAATGACACAGATTTTTTTCATTATGGATCCATCCCCCTTTATACTTTCCTTTTTTCATATAGACTCTTACACAACAAAGTGCTTTTTTTTCCTTTCCACCTCACCAAATTCCTACAAGCGTGCCAGCCTCGCCTGCACCTCGCACAGATGTGTTATGAATCTAACTCGCACACTGTTTCCACACAGGATATTTTGATCATTCCCCTCTCCTTTTCCCCATCCCGATCCCGTCCAAAATAGCACAGAGTCATAATCATAAATTCTCCTGTTCTGACCTGAAAGACTATTCTTTCAAGGACTATTTCTCTTGAAAAAGCTGTGACTAAGGAGAGGGAGTTTTTGGGCAAGATTCCTCCCTGCCATCTGCCATGGGAGGTGAGGTCTGCTGGAAACATCTTCTATAGGGAATTAGTACTTCTTTCTATCCAGAACCCACCTTTTTCCTCCTGACACTCAAGAACACTTAGATAAAACATAAATTTCCAACTCCTATATACAAATTAATTCAAATAGATTGGAACGTTATTGCTAGAACCTCATCACAATGTGTGAGTATCCAAAATGCCATTTATTTGTGGAATGACACTTCACCAAGCGCTTCATGCCCCTTCAGCAGCACACTCTCACAATGAAGCTGCTCCTCAAATCCAAGGCGTTTTCCTGTGAGAGGAGAGCTGCCAACTTTCCCTCTTTGGCGAGCAGGGTCCCATTCTTGCACCTCTCTCCATTTCCTGCACAGTGTTGCTTTAATGAGCCCTCCAGTCTGGTGGAAAGCTAACAGAGACAGCAAGAAAAAGCATAATAATAAAAAGGAGAAGAACCTGAGAGGGGAGAAGATTTAGGAAGAATTTTCCATCGAATATACAATGGATCTGACTAAAGGAAACAGTTCTCCTCTGCAAAAGGAGGGAAAACAGTCCAAGTGTTCAGTTCAGACACATAAAAGGACCTCTTAAGCTAATCAATAAATTTAATGACTTAGAATTACAAAGAAGAAATGCTTAGTCAAATACTATGTTGCAGAAAAGGCAGCAAGAAAGACAGTCCAACACACCAAAATCAATCAAGAGTATGATTTTCAATCCTGTCATCCAAAAATGCAGCCTTCATCTTGGACTCAAGCCCTAACTAACATGAAGGCGAGCTTATCCCAGCTCTGGATCCCAGTTTGAGAGTGTGGTTGCAGTGGCTGAACTCCCAAAGGAGGATGGCAGTGGCAGTGATGTGAGAGTGGCAGTCCGAGGTGAGAGAAAGGCTGTTCAAAATTAGGAGACAACAGAATCAACCAATATTGCAGAAGAGTAGAAGTGGCACAACAGCAAATAATACCCATTTTACAAAGTGTATCCAAGCATTAGTCACGGATAATAAGCCTCTCTTTCTCGCCACATGGAATTTCAGCCATTTCTCAAAATTCCACTGGCATAAATATAAAGGAAAAGCTCCAGCTATAAACTGTCACTGAATGCTGTTGAACTGGGGCTCCTGCTTTTTTTTCCATGAATGCACTGTAAGTCAGCATTCCAAGAGCAACAAATGTCTCCAAGCCCAAGCTATTTCCCAACAGTCCATGGACCATGAGAGTGTCCAAGATAACAGCAAAAATATGCACAAGGCCATTCTACCCGGATACCACATCCGCAGAGGAAGGGGGCGTCCCAAAAACTCGGGCTAATCTGCACAAAGGGGGTCTTGGGCTGGGACAACAAACATCTTCGAAAACCCAGCTGAGCACAAAGATCACTGTACTGCTGACCTGAAAATCCTGAAAAACAAGTAACATCCAAGTCACGAGCGAGACAGAGTACCTGCCTGAGATTTGGGAAGTGTGATTTGGATAGAAGCTCTGCCACTGTGGAACAGCCACTTCCAAGCTGTGGGCATCAACTTACCCACTTCTAGTTGGGGTAATAACCTACAGTGTCTTGGAATATCCCACTCAAGCTGTAAATATGATCATCATCCCAAATAAGCCTTCACAGAAGATGCTGAAAGCAGCGTATGATGTCCCAAGTACCTAAAAGGTTTCACAGATGCTCTTGGTTGTCCAGTTCTGCTCTTCCATGGAAAAGCACCTGAGGGAACTCACTGTCCAGCAGCACAGCTTTCCAGTTTCTCCCTGGCCTTTCAGCTTTTGCCTCAGCTTCCCTGGCACTGCAGACACAATCCTATCTTTTACCTGTGCCAATGCCTCACCACCCTCATGGGAAACTTGTACAGGGACTGCAAAATATGGAGTTACGTGGAGATACTGGCAGCTGGAACACCTGTACGCTGTGCCATCACCTGTGAGGTTCAGAAAAGGGATGTCAAATTCCATGCAGGGAGTTCTCTCTCTTTTAAGGAATTTAAAGTCTAATTTCTTAAGGCTTTAAGAACGGAGACAGGGCAGTTGGAGGCAGAGGACTCTGGATTTCCATGGAGCGCTACATCTGACGAACAGCTGTGAGCCAACCTGCGTGGCAAAGGCTCAAGAATACAAGTGCTCAGCTTTAAATCCTACAGATACACACATGGAATGACCTGCAGGAGACATTGCTGGCTTTTCTCCATCGCCTCCTCCCTCAAATGCTGCAAGTTTCTTCTTTACACAGGAACAAACATCCTAAATACGTGGTATTAGAGGGCCTGATCAAGAAACAGGCATTTGGGGTTTAGTGCTTATCGAATTTCTCTCACTATCAGAAATTCTAAGCGAGCCTGGAGATGGAAAGAGAACACATCTGCTCATTGCAGTGCTGGTGAGACGTTCCTAACAACGATGCAGATGTTTCCAAATGCAAGTGGATGGGATGCCCAGATGGCTTTCATTGTCCCATTTTTCCAAGCAGCCTGACAAACTTCAGATGTAAAAAAATAAATATGAATGATGATTCTGTCTTGCCAGCAGAAACAAAAAAAAAAGAGCATGTTTGACAAAGAGCAAACAAAGCAGATCTGAGGAGGTCAGAACTTCATCAGCCTTCCTCCAATTAAACCAAGTGTCTAATCAACCCCCACAACATGGCACAGTGTTGCGTGAGCCCTCACAGAACAAATACTTTTAATTGATTTATCTCCCCTTGTGTTTCCTATTAAAGAGCACTGTTAAATAAAGGAAGACTGACTTTTACTTCTAGTAGTAAACGTTCCCAGCATCAGAAACTTGGAAGCTTTGAAGTGCTGGAAGTAATGAAAATATATTGTTACTTATTCTTGGCAGGGAAAACTGTGATTAAAAAAAGGAGCTTGAAATAAATTAAGAATCAACCTCGTAAAAGCAAATTGAAAAGTAGCATTAAAATACCAAAGCAGAGGCTCAAATGCATCTGTTTGCAAATTCACTTGTGATCAGGGATAAAAAGAACATGGAGTGGGCTATGGAAGAACCTGAGCAGAACCCAGGGATATGGCAGTGCATTTTCGAGGACTGCTCAGGATAAACCGTTTAAAACAGTTCCCAAAATTAATTACATGGTTTCTGGATACTCACTGCATGTCGGTTAGAACTGAGCATTTGGAAAGTAAATAAATAAGGTAATAAATTCTTTTGTGAACTGGATTTTTACTGCTATCATAGATCTAGGGAATACAGGGCTTTTGCTGAAAATCAACAGAATCTATGATGCTACTAGATGCTACTAGTTACATCATCTGTGATGATATCAATTAGAATTTCTTCATAAAACACAGAGTATACTGAGTTACCGTTTCACTCTAAGGTATTTCTCAGGAATTTTCAAGACAGATTTTGCCACAGATCAAATGAAAGCAATAGATATACTTGGAACTGCTCTCAGTCTAGAAGCACCAGCTGAATTTTTTATGTTCAACAACATGATTTTTAAGTAAAGTTTGAGATATTTGCTCTATGTTGTGAGGAAACATGGAAGATCAGAATGCTGTTTCACCATGGGTTGGCCCTGAGCTTCCTTTCTGCCCTAAGCAAAGGGAAAAAAACCCACAAAGAATCTCCATCATCAAATCACAGATACTCAAAGGCAAAAGAAAATCTACTTCTGGAAACAGAAGAAGAAAAATACACTAATTTGTAGCTGGTTCCTAATCAGCTCCCTAACTTGGTTAGCAAGTCCAAGACCTAAGTGAAAAGCAAATCGCTATTTGGCAGAGCAGCCTGCAATCATCCCTAGTGATTCTGCTCAAGGTACATTCAGAGCTCCTAAGAAACATCCTCAGCAGCTTCTTCTCTTCCCCCAGGGTCCTCTTCTCCAGGGTATGGACACCTTCCACTATCCCAGGTTGCTCCAAGCCCTGTCCAGCCTGGCCTTGGACACTTCCAGGGATGGGGTTCTCTGGACAATCTGTGCCAGGGCCTCACCAGCCCCAGAGGGGAGAATTTCCTCCCAGTGTCCCACCCAACCCTGCCCTCTGGCAGTGTGAAGCTGGTTCATGCTGCACACTGCAGAAATCCCCAGACCCACAAACGTTCACCGTCTGCTTGCACGGACCTTCTCAAGTCTCAGTATACCACTGCACAGCACTTGGAAACAGTGCAAAAGAGCCTGGACAGGAGGGAACAGGGTATATACTAAATTGGTAAACTATTAAAGCATTAACTCTGACATGAAAGGCAGGAAACATATCCAAACCCTTCAGGCCCAGAGGTTATTTTGATGCTCAAGGGCAGCCACAGACCCATCACCGACTCTCCCACCGATCTGACTTCTGTAAATAATTGACAGAGTTACTACTACCTCTTACTTTAATACCTCTAACAGATTTATTGTCAAGGAGAGAAAAGCACAACTACTATTCCTCCTGGAAATTGTGACTTTATGTTCTCTGGAACTATTAGTGAGCAGAATTGGAAAGGCAGAGCAGAGCTCTCCATTAAGAAAGCACAAAGTTCCTTGGATGGCCTTGCATCACCTGTTACTGCTTCCAGAAGAGACTATAAAAGCTCAGTTTACACTGTGTTTAACCCTGTTGCAGTTGAGAATTTATTACCTGAAAGATTTTAAGTATTATTAGGATTTTGCACAAGCTGATCAGTGTATTTAGAAGTTTTTATTCTAATTTGCAATAACCAGGTGGTGCTGATTTATTATTTGATGTCTGTAAGATTACAGAACAAAATTATTTGGCAAACAAATTGTTATTCAAACTTTGTGATCCGGATTTTGCATTTATGGCTACAGGATAGTAATTTCATAGAAAAAGATAGCACTTGCTAATTGAGTGTGCATTTTCACACACACTCACAACCCATCATTCCCTGTCCTCCACGGAGGATGCAAGTGTCTGAACCCAGCTTTCTCCAGGTATCTAGGTCCACTCTTAGGCATCCCATGCAGAAATACGAGAGAAGAAGGAAAATCCTACAGTTTCTAGCCCCCTGATGGACAGAGCCTATTGCCAGGAACAACGGGAAGGACAAACCTGTTCCGTGTGGGCATGTCACTAACTGCTGGGAGGCAGCAGCCTGCTCGTTACCTGCGTGGAGAGGTAAAATGCCAAAGGAGAGGCAAGGGCACGCCTCCTACGGACAGGTCCTCAAACTTGTCCAGGGAATGTTTAGCAATAGGCCCTGCCAATAATGCTGCAAAGGAAGACACACCAACGAAACGCTTCTCTTGGCTACTCCTAAACTACAAGCCAGCAAAGCTCTCCATCCCTCTCTGGGTTCTCTTCCCAAACCGCACAGTACTTGATGGAAACCAACACAGATTTCCCACAGGTCAGCCTATCCCTGTCACCACGCAGGAGAAGACAGCTTTGCTGAGGCATCAATTCCCTCCTTTCCAACTCTAACTGCAGACTCAGACTTGTGTGACTTTTAATAACCTCCAGAACCTCAATTATCAGACTGATCCTGTCCCGTGTTATCAGAATACTCCAAAGAATGATTAGGCAAGGTATTCGGGAAAAAAATCCCTGTTTTCTTAGCAAACAACAGCTGGGTCATGCTGTTACTGTGCAGTGTTTTACAAGTGCATTTTGGAAAGATTTATGCACTTGCGTAACCCAGAAATGGATCTGAAGAAATTCAGTCCGCTGGGAGCAACGTGAAGTATGAGGCTGATGTTCTCACGTTAGAAATTTCCATCCGCGTTCCTGTCAGCTCCAGCTGCCCAGTTCTGTGTCATCTCACTTACGACAAACCAGTTAAGTTTACTTATCACCTACACCATGTTTTGAAGGGATAAAGGGAAGGGTGAGGTGAGCTCTGAGACATCTTGGGGTCCTACATGGGGTACAGCAAGAGCTGCTCCACAGTAACCCCACACGGACCCCACCAAAAGCAGGAGCATGGCATCCAAACTGCTCATTCAAAACACACCAGATGCATTTTCCTTCTCTGCCATAAACCACGGATGCCAACATCTCATCCAGGTATTTTCAAAGATATAACTGAATTAAACTGCCCTCAGTTTGGATTCTTAAGCTGTATCTAGAATCTTCCTATAAATTTACTGAACATCAAACCCATTAAAAACCAGGTGTCTCACAGTGGGGAAAAAAGCTAAAACTGCAGAAAATTCAGGGGGAGAAAGTCCAGTGAGAGTCTTACGGTATGGAAATTACTCTTTTCTGTTATGACACAAACTGCTATGTTTTAGTTCATTTTCACATCATAAGCCTGCTGTAGAACAGAGACTGATTAAGCAAGGCTCTTTGCTCCCAGTGAAAGAGTCTCTTGGTGCTCTCATTTCAGTCCTAAATTTGTAGGATGCGCATGTGAAACACATGAACAAGCCTCAGCCCCCGCAAGCTGTGGGAGGATTCATTTCCTCTGGTTCCTGACCTCTAATTCACATAAACTCCCCCTCATAAGGTAGCTCTTCTGCTTTTCATTCCCATATTCTCAGAGTGTGCCACCATGGTATGTACGCCCTGGACCATAAAGAGCACTTCTAACCATCTCCTGTGCACCTTTCTGATCAAACTCAGCAGCAGAAATGAGCTACTTCACATCCAAGCCAGGGATCTCAGTCTGACACAGACCACCCAAGGGTGATCCTCACCTTGGCATGTCTCTCCCAGATTGAGAATGTAATTTATAAACCAAACAGGCTCCTTCACATAGGACCAGCTGCTTACACAATATTTAAAAACCTCTCCTATCTGTTAGCACCACTGTTTATTGAAAGCTTTCTTCTTCCTATGCAATTTGAGGGCACAGGGAGTTTTTACTGGAAAACAGTATGAGCCCTGGAATGGCCACAAGCTGAATGTACTGACCTGTCTCCATTTTTTCAATTTTCCCTTCATACAGATTTTTCTGTGTGTTTTACTACTCTGGCACTGGGTGCCTGCAGTTGGAATGAAGCCTTTATTCTTGGTTTTATTTAAAAATCATTTTCCTTTGTTATTGCCAAGAACAGAAGACGACTTAAGCAGATGGATGATCCTGCTCTCATCATCAGGCACAACCTCCCCGACACAGGCAGAGCACATCAGTCACTTCACAGCACCTTCTGATTCACTCCTGCTCAAGCTTTTCTTTCTTAAAAAAAAATCGTAAGCTTTTCCTCACTATAAAGTCTGCTTCCTTTTGCCTCCTATACATCCATCATCAACACTCCTTTTCTTTTATACCATGCTGTGCTCTTCCTGTTCTATTTGATTACCTTTTCCTTGATTAAGCAAACTGTTATCTGAAAAGAAAACAAAAAACCCAATCCCACAAACTATATTCAATGGAGAACTTCAGAAAATCCACTTCAGGTTCAATTTAAGAGAAGATGGCTAAATGAAAAGCAAAAGCTCCAGAAGCTCTGAACAAGAAACAGGATGTCCTTAGACAACCCAGGTTATTGCCATCAATAAGAGTTATTGTACTGGGAGACTACAAGAGAGCTGGAGAGAGACGTTTGACCAGATGTTAGGAAGAAATTCTTCCCTGTGAGGGTGGTGAGGCCCTGGCACAGGTTGCCCAGACAAGCTGCCCCAACCCTGGAAGTGTCCAAGGCCAGGTTGGATGGGCCTTAAAGCAAGCTGGCATAGTGGAAGGTGTCCCTTCCAACTCAGACCATGCTGGGATTCTGTGATTATACAAGAATGCCCATACTGAACAGAGGATGTTACACAACATGTCGTACTGAGTCTACACAGAAATCATTTCCATCTTTCCCATTGTTCTGATGCACAAACTTGTGTGGTGGGCTGTGCAGCATCAAAAATATCCTCCACCAGAACACAGGTCATGAGAAATTCTGCTGAGAAAGAGTTCAGACACCCTCCGGCACGACAACATCCCTGAGAACCGCTAATGTGCCTGGGGAAGTGCAGAGGGAGGTCTCCCAAGCAGGCAATAGTCTTCCCATTCTTCTACCTTCTATTCCAGGGTTTCATTCCCAGGCAACCAGGAGCAATTCCCAAATCATTTCTTCCTCCTACATGTTTCCCACCTGGGACAAAGACACTCGACGCCAGTGCCATGGCAACCCCATCAGACACACAAGCACTTTGGTTCTTTGGGGAAAATGAAAATTCTGAAAGGAAGCTGGGAGATAAAGGCTCCTACTCCTTGTTTCCCACTGTTAGGAAGTAATTACAAAAATACTTTCATCTCAAGTGCTTGCTGGGTGAATAGGTTGTCATTTAAAAAATACTATGGTGTGAAGAGGAGGATGAAATAGGAAAGCTCCGAGTACACTACTGCGCTGTGTAACCGCCAAGCTCAGGGCCGGTTGTTATCATTCTACCATACAAAAGTGCACAGAAAAAGTGATAAATGAACAAACAAGAGGAAAGATAAACTGAATACTCAGTTATCAGCTCGAGCAGCATATGATCCAAACCCTGCCTCATCATCCTACTGATGTCAGCTTGAGTTGTTCCCATTGACTCCAGCAGACTTGGATCAGGCTTTTATGTTTCTGAAACACAGCTTGGGTTTTATTTTACCACGCTCCTGAGACGAATTCGGTAGAACTTGCACAGAAGGCCTCCTAGATGCAAATTTGATTGTAAATTCTACAGGTTCTTTGCCTGTTTCTGTTGCGTCTTGAACACTTTCAAGGAATAAGGTTAATGATCACACACCTCAGTGATGTTTCTCAGCTTATTAACAAGGAGCAGCTTATTTTCACCCCACCCAGACAAAGTAATACCATTGTTACACTTCCAAAACCGCCCAAACTCAGGCTTGTCCTGAGAGCATTTCCTTCCATTCCTGAGTAAAAGCTATTTTGGTGTGAAAATGGTAAGGATTTATTTAAATCATGTTTTAACATGACAGCTTCACACACTGTTCTACTTTTTTCAGCTCTGTCTGCACAGCTCATTTGCTCTCTGCCCCTCAGATCCTTCACCCCCAACACGGAGACTTTGACTTTGTTTCTTTTTGCCCTTAAGGATAAGTATTTTTTAATTTAAGAGACATTACTTGGGAGTAACAGTCACAGCACTGACTACCTGTAGTACTCGACCCAAATGAGAAGCACAGATGTTCAGTGTCTTTAGGATCAAGACTTAAATGACTGGGGAAGTCAAGCTTACAAATGTCATCCCAGGGCAATCCGACATGGAAAAGCTGTCAGGAGACTGTCATGTGTATTTACACCCATGGAGAACTATAGACACTGTCATGCTCTGTGATACGATTCCCAGACCAGACCTAACCACATGCTCACCCCAGATGCTTAAAAACAAATGTCCGGTGTCACATCCCACTGCATTTAAGCGTTTTTTCAATAGCTGGGATTTCCCACGGGAGGCCTTGGCTTCTTCCACCCCAGAGAACAGGAAGAGCTTCCTTTGTCCAGAGGAACTAACCTGATCTCAGCACTTCAAACCAGCAACCACCCTGTCCGATGGACATCACAAGGAGCAAGCAGGATTTTGGGTTAATGAAATTATTTTAACATTTGGTGGTCAAGACCTACTGCGTCCCTGAACTGTCTCACCTAGCAGAAGAAAGATCCGATTCCAAGGAATACAGTCAAACAAGATCCTTTGAATCAGCAGATAGATTATCCGTGACATACAAACAGTCGATCCTGCCGACAGCCTGTCAAAATAGGAAAAATTACCCACATTTCCCTGATATCACTGAGTGAGAGCAGAGGCATTTTCTAAGCACAAAAGATATAAAACTATCTACGATTCCCTGGTATCAAAACAAACCCCAAATATTCAAGTCCATTCATATGCAAGAGATCCTACTCACACCAAAAGGACTGAAAAGACAGAGGTATAAAGAGGCAATAATTAATGAAGGAATCCTTCAAGGGGCCTAAACTGGGTGTGCACACACACAAAGAAAAATTCCCCACAGGAATGGGGCAGGATATCCAATCTGATTTCTTGAGTGTCTCATATAAGGCTTCTAAAGTAATCAATCTCTACACAAAGCAAATTATGAAAACAACACATGCAAATTGCCACAGTCATTCCCTAAAGAGGCTGTCCAGAGCCATGGATAGCAGCGACAGGAATCAGCTCAGGGTGCTGCTTCAGGGTGGGAAGGCTGAACCCACACCATCCAGCAGCTTGAGGCATCCCACTATCTTCCCCAGAAGCCCAGATTTCTGGTTCCCACTTAAGACAGCTCAGTGAAGCTTCATCAAAGAGACAGCCATAAAGGAAACAGCGAAAGAGAAGTGGGTAGGTGTGCTGACTTCCATGAGAACACCGGATACAAACCAATGAATACTCCACAGCACTGTGATCGTTGCTAAAGCCTTGCTCTCAGGATGGCAGCTTTTCGACTTACAACTCCTACATTCATTCTGTCCAATTGTTTGAGCAATGCCCAACCAATTCCCAAACACTATAAAATCCTGCAGGAATACCAGATGTCCTGTCAGACTGCAAGCTCCTTCCACACAGCTAGAGCTGGAAGCCTTCCTCTTAGAAAATTGACTTTTTGTAGGGAAAACATGACACGGCGTGTCCTCTGTCACTGCCGAGAAAGGCTGTCACACTGAGGTTTGTAACGACTTCACTGACAACAACAATTTTAAGTACTTTTTTATCTTAACGGTTGTTTTGTTGAGTCATCTGTCATCTGTTACTGAAAATTTGGATTCTTGTGTGTGCTGGCTGAACTCCCAAACCGTGAGCAGACTGCACTCTGCATCGCTGCCTCAAGCCCAAGCACGGCAGTGGGGGAGCAAGGACAGAGAATAAAGAGGAACATTTTCATGGCATCGATACGCAGCTCATACATAGACAACTGAACCACTGCAGACATTTTCTCAGGCTCCACGGGCTTGGGCACCTTGCTTTAACCTTGGTCATGGAATCGTTTAGCTTGGGAAAGCCCTCCAAGACCGAGTTCAGCTATTCCCCCAGCACTGCCGAGGCTACCACTAACCCACGTCCCCGAGTGCCACATCTACATGACTTATAAATCCCTCCGGGGATGGTGACTCCTCCACAGCCCTGAGCAGCCTGTGTAAGGGCTTGACAAGCCTTTCCACGAAGAAATCTTTCCTAATATCCAATCTAAACCTCCCCTAGTGCAACGTGAGGCCATGTCCTCTCTCTTGACCTATCACTTTTTACCTGGGAGAAGAGACTGAATCCCACCTGGCTACAACCTCCATTCAGGGAGTTTTGACTCCTTTCAGAGAAGATCTCCCTGAACCTCCTCCAGGCTAAATTCCCCCCACATGCATGAACTAAACAGGAATGGCCTTGTTGGGGTACCAAAAACCAAGTATCTCTAGTTCTGTACATTGTAAGTACTTCTTCTTTTATTTCCCTTTCCAGTTTCAACAATATGTGAACACAACGTAAACACAAGAATTTGAGAAGCTGGAAGATACTGAAATAAAGGCAGAGCACTGACGGGTGCAGAGCTGCTCTTTCATTCTGAGCCCAGAGCCTCAAAACCCTCAACCTTCAATATGCAATGCCTTGGCTTATGAGGATTTGTGTAATATTAAAAAGACACACAGCAAATGGATTAAACTACATGATGATAATTATTCTCAGACATGGTAATTATTCTCAGATGGACCAACCACATTATCTTCAAGGCAGAGGGGAATTCTTGCGTGTGACAAAATACATCCGATCAACGCAACCGCCTTCAGACCGCTCTCATTGCAACCAGGAGAAGGAGGAAAACAATAAATTGGCACCATTTCGCTGTTACTCAGAAAGAAACAGGACCCAACCTTTAAACAGGAGACGTACGGCCTCTTTCAAAAGCTTCCATAGGCTGGAGTCACCTGGAATAGATCTGCAAGCAACCCCCATGGGGTACTGTACCTTCTGTGTGGACATCAGGGAGCATGTCGGTGGGATGCTGCACTACCGCCGACCGCCTGTACACCATGTGGATTCTTCCCTTCTCCTCTTCCATCTGCTTTCCTCTTTCCAAAGGCTCAATGAAGTATTCATCCTCATCAGTTCTTATCATTCCAGCCTGGTAAGGAAGAGAGAAAACATGTCCATATGTCATTTTAGAGCCTAAAGACCCAGCCTGAGGCTCTAAAAACAAATACCAAGAGGGATGAAGCATAAAATGCTTGGAATACTACTGTAACCCACACATTTCTTTCCCCCCCTACCCCCAAAATTTCACCAATAAAAAGAGCTTGAAATTTTCCAAATGAACAGAAACGAAGGGGCAGAAGCAGGTTATGCATTTTCAAGTGAATCCTCCCTGTAAACTGTAGTGCCAACCCAGTGCTTCCTTCCCTGCAGCCAGAGAGATGTCCAGGGAGGTGCTTAGAGCACGTATTTTTCAAGGCTCCCTTGGAGAAAAGGCTGTGGTGGATTTTCAAGAAAAAAGTATGTAGTGGAATTTTTTTTTTTTCCCACAAAAGCACATTGATGGAGCAATGCAGGAAAGCAGCCTCCAATCTTGGAATGCTATTAATTTTACTACTTTTTTTCTTCTAAATTAATGACATTCAAAATTTCCATCCACTGAAGGAGGCAGGTTGGAATCTGTGCTACTGCGGAGCTCTCCAGAGCTGTCCTCAGGATTCTGTGAAAAAGGGAAGACAACAGGACTACCAAAGTCCAAAAGCAGCCTTTGGGGCATAGTGGCTGGAATAAACCCGCCTGTTCCCAGCACCATCTCAGCCCTGAGGCTTAGGGAAGTGGATTAACTCCTTGGCTTTCCTACAGACTTGCTTTTCCCAGGGCAGAATCCAGAAAAAGCCTGCCCAAGGTCCCATCAGCACCTTATCTGCATCTACATTGCTCCCCAGCATCTGTATCTGTCTAAATGACTTCTGAGCATTAATGCCTTTCACCCCTACAGTTCTTCCTGTCCCCCTCGATCCAGAAGAAATGGTGCACAGTGAACAGATGGAATTCTATGGAATTAGAGAGATACAAGAGCAAGTGCTGCTGGAGTTCATAACAAAAGCTAACTGGGAGCAAGGCTGAACCCAGTCTGGCCCAGGCAGCCCACCTAGGAGGACTTCACAGAGCACACCAAACCTTACATCCGTTACTGGACAATCCATGGATGAAGCAAAATCTGGAAAATACGTTTTTGTTTTAAAGTGTAAAAGATGCAGACAAGAATAAGGGAATTAGGAACAATAAAAAGCCTTGAGAAAATAACCTACAAGGGCAGGTTAAACTAAGGAATCACTTCCTGAGCCAAAATCAACAGCATTTAAGGGGGAACATGATTCCCTATAAATATGCATGGGGTTTGTGTAGGGAAAGAGGAAAGAGCCCTTCATTCAGAGAGCACAAGGAGAGCTGTGAAGTATCCATTAATGGCCACATTTACCTTCAGTATTAAACATTATGGGTGGGATTTCCAAAAGTATTTTAGGAAGTCAAATGCCCCATTTCTAGCGGTTTGCAGCAAGGGCGAGGCTGTTAATTCCCAGGTGAGCTTTGGAAAGGCCACCCTCAAAATGTCAGGAAGTTTGTTCAGCAGTCACACTGATGGCCATTATCAAGTGCTTCTAAAACAGATCACCAGAGAGTAGGAAAGGCTTTGGCTTGTTAAACCCCTCCTACCATCCCATGGTCGAGGCCACAAGGCCAGAGGATGCTCTCACCTTCTGCTCCCAGTCTCCATCCCAAATTCTGCTGGTATCTGCATTGTGAACACCTTGTGATTTTGTAAGACGCAGAATCTCCCAGAAAGAAGATAATGCCATAATTTATGTTCTTAAACTGTCCTTAGTGCCTTTGTACTACAAAGAAATAGTTTTTCAAACACTGATGTGACACCTTGGGGAACCGAGGCGTTAATTAGCAGCTATTTCTCCTAAACCAGCTCTGAACACAGAGAGAACAGATCTGTAAAGCTGCTTTAAGCAAATCAGCAACACAATATGGGAATTCAAGATGCACAGAGCTTCCCTGCATCTCTCTGCATGAGAATCTTCATTTGCATTACAGACATCTTTTATCTGTCTCAGGATCTGCACATCCCTCGGTCATACACAGTAATTTGGAAACACTGCTGTGCTGGGTCTTCGCTGTGAAGAGTTGAAATAGGGGAGATTACAGGCTTAAAAAATCGAAGCTTAACATCACGTTCAAGGCTCTACATTCGCCTCCAAACAGAGCAGGCTGTCAATAAGTGGAAGCAGATTAAGAAGCAGGTTGGAGCTTGCTCAGCAGCAGGAGGCTACATGAAGTGGTCATCCTTAGTAAGAAACAAGCAAGAAAAAAATCAGGAATGAACACAGGGATCTAAGGATGCCAAAATCCCCTTCCCCTCCAGAAAGTGGTTCCAACTTGTGACCCTTCAGTCACACACAGGTGCAAATATGGAATAATAAAGCCACACTGTGCTGTTGGACTCTACCTAGAAGGGAAGCATGAGAAGATCACAGCTCTCACCAGAGTGGAAGCAGGCTTGTGTGAAAGAGCCAGGCAGTTACTGTCCAATCCAAGGACACTGAAAGATTCAGTGAGAAAAGGGAGAACTACCTGTGTCCTGCTTTATGGGAGAGACTATGTTCAGGAGGATGAATCCGCTCAGGAGGATGAACCTGCTTGCTCTGAAGAACAAGATCAAGTCCAACACCTGCACCAGCATAGGAAAACACAGTGACAGGGTCTGTACATCAAGAATTTCAAAGCCTGGAGATTCCTCCAAATGTTTTCTCTTCCTCCTTCCATTCTTCAAAACATGTGGTGGGGCAGAAGAAGCCTTTATTTGACCAAGAGAAGCTGAGTATCCTTCACTCTCATGAAGACCAACAAGGTTTGGTCTATCCAATAAAGAGGGACTCCACCACCGTCTAGTTTCAACTTCCACCTGCACTAGCTACAAGCATCCAAAATGGACTCCCCTTGTTTCCCACACAGAATCATGGAATCATGGACTGGCTTGGGTTAGCAGAGACTTTAAAGACCAACGTGTTGTATCCCCTGCCATGGGCAGGGACACCTTCCGAGCCCCGTCCAACCTGACCTCAAACTCTTCCAGGGATGGGGCAGCCACGGCTTCTCTGGGCAGCCTGTGCCAGGGCCTCATCACCCTCACAGGGAACAATTTCTTCCCAATACCTAATCCAAACCTTTCGCCCTTCAGTTTAAGGCCATTGAAACTAAATTTCCATTCTACAGAAACTAAATGAATCAACTACCTTGCACACCTCAAAAATTAAATGCAGAAATACATATCTGGAATATATATGAAAAATGAGAACTACAGAATCAGGACACCTGGATCAATTCTCACTTTGGGCCACACATTGATCATTCAGCTTGTAGTGAAAGCTCTTACAAGGCTCTCCACACGTGGGAAGTTCAGTTCAGGAAGTTCCTTGTGCCATGTCACCTTGTTTCAGCCAGTATCATCCTTGATTTCCCCATCCACTAATGCTTGGACTGCAGGAAAGGACTCAGCAGTCAAACCAACAGAAGGCTCTGCCTCCCAGGAAACGCTTTCTTCTCACCATTCTATTGACGGAACTGGAAAACATTTCCAGGGCTCTCCCCCCACTCCTTATCCCTCCTTTTTTCCCTGTTGGACAATCACAAGTAGCTGACAGCTCTATCCTGCCCCTACCTAAATAGAAGCCCTATTGAAAAGCATCAAGAGCTCTGTGTTCCCTCAATTTAATATCCCAGCCCCGGCCGAGCAGACACTGCCTCCTGCCAAAACAAACACCTGGGACCTGGAACGGGGAGGGGGCAGGTTCTGGAGACAGCCCTCCAGTCTAAACTTCTTAAGGAGTCGATAGAAACACGCTTTTATAAAAGAGGTGCTGCCTCGTCTGAAAACACTGATTCAGCCCCAAAACACTGCTACCTTTCACCCTCTCTGTTGGCTTAAGGTGGGTTCAGTTCGGTGACTGTGCAAAACATGCGTCACACCTACCTGCTGCTCCGCTTTCCAATCCAAAGGCAAAAAGTTTTTGGACTTGCACCGAACACTGGTTGATTTATTGGAAGAAAAAGAAAAGCAAAGAAGGATGCTTTGCCTGAAGCACATTTCCCTTTGCCGGCCTCCCCCAAAACTGAGCCACAGTGGGTGGACACTGATTCCAAGTTTGTGTAGCTCCAGGGTTACACCTTCAGTTCCTTCAGCGGATATTATTTCCCATGTCGCATGGATTCCACATTTTGGCAAGAATCAACCGATTCTCTGGGTTTCTTTTCAAAGTCCTCTAGGAGCTTCTCAAGTCATTGAGTTTGCCCATGATGCCACTCTTCAGTTTATGCCAGTGCCTCACCACCCTCACAGGGAAGAATTCCTTCCCAACATCCCAACTAACCTGCCCTTTGTCAATCCCCCTTGTCCTGTCACTCCAGGCCCTTGTCCCAGGTCCCACCGTGCTCACGCACTCCAAGAGGTCCCTCTGGCAGGGAAGGGGGAAGGCATCCAAACGGACATACTTCCCTCCTTTCAAATCTTCTGCATGTTAAAGTATTTATGGCCTCGACATACTTGGCATATAAAAAAATACTACACATTAGAGAAATGCTGGAAAAAAGTAATATTGCAGCACTGCGCACATTTTGGAGAAACAGATGTTATTGATCCAGTTGCCGGGTGCCTACAGAGGAAGTTTGCAGATGGAATTCCTCCTCCTCCACGGATGGGCCTCCAGTCTCCATGGAGGTGTCTGGGCTTTGGGAAAACACCACGGTTTTGGGGTAAAACATCCCCATTTACTAACCCTCCAGCTCCAGCCCCCTTGGAGTGATTCCCAGAGGAGCAAGCAGAAATTCCACAGCTCATTTTCGCCCTCTGGAAGATCAGTGCGATATAAAATGCATGTTCTAGCCCATGTTTTATCCTGGCCATGCATCTCAGAATTAAAGCGAGAGCTCCTGTATCATTTTAGGCTCCATTCTTGAAGGGTGTTGAACACAGGCAGCACAGAGAGTTGAGATTTTTCTTACGAAGTGCATGCCAAAAGTGAGATCTCATTTATTTAGTAACATTAAATCTATTTTTGAGTCATATGAAAGATTCAAACAGCACACATTGCTCCAGTCTGACAGCCACCTGAATTATTAACATAGCTCCAGTTTGTGACCAATAATTAATACCAGATTTTTAAATCAAAACAAAAATCTTCTGCAGTTACCAAGAGAAGTCTTATTTGTTCAGAAGATTCAGAAACAGGATGAAAACATAGGAATGTTTAATATCCTCTTCCAAACTACAAGCAATACTTAGAAGCCGCTTAGACAAGCTCCTACTAAAATACTGGAAACCATCTGCCTGGAGGAATTGAAGTCTCTCAACATACTAATTGATATCACTTTAAGGAGCAAAAATCATTTGCAAGAGCCACCAAATTAACCAAAATCCTGTTGAATTTGCACAGAAAAAAAGAAAATGTCAACATTTACTGGGTCACTGCACTGGACTGGAATAAAGATTTTTAGTCTCCTCTATAAACATCCCTAAGAAAATTCCTTTATGCTGAAATTTCTCATGCTTGGTTTTGATCCAAATGCTGGGTTTTCTTCTTCCCCCTTTCAGAAAGTCTAAGAAAACTCAAAGGAAGCCCTTAAGAGTTATACGAAAGCACAGAGAGAAAACAAACTTTGATTTTATGTGGAAAAATTTGCCTCTATTTTTTTTGTTCTTGGAAAACCTACTGCGATTCATTTTAACAGCAAACTGCCACATAGAGCTGGCAGGCCAAACGCTTTGTCCTTAAAGAAGGAACTGTGAGTTTAAAATATCAGATATTCAAGAGTGAAAAGTATGCATGGAACATGCTCAGAGCAGTCGAGCACCTCCCTGGTCCCAGCGAATCTCTGTAGAAATCTTCACTGAGCACAAGTTTTGCCTCTGTGTCAGTTACAGCAGGGCTTTGCTAGGAACTATTTCATGGGGAAATGGTACAGGAGACAAAGGTTGCCAGTTCTGCAGCAAACGTGGTGTCTTCCCAGTTGCAGAAGTCGTGGGATGACACTGGTCATAGATTCCTCAAAAAAGTGGAAAGAAGAACAAAAAGTGAGGACATCTGACAGCCTTCAGAGAAGGGGAAATGAGACCTCCGAGTGCTGAGTACTCCAAAAGTATAAAGCGAATAAAATAATGCCAAAATAGGAAGATCTCACGATCTGGATGTCAGCAGCACCGTTTCTACTGTGGCACACAAAAGAAATACTGATTTATCTGCTGCCTGTACACAATGGTCATGAATGACGCCACAGTAGCATCACTCTTCCAAGGAAACAAAAACTCAGTCCAAACTGTGCATGAGCAAGAGTCATCTCCTCGGAGAGAAGTCAGAGGAGGAGAGAAAACCGATGCAGCTTCCTCTGAATGGAAATACTCTGTGGATCAAAAGCTAGGAAGAAGCAAAGCTAGTAATATTTCCATCAAACTCATAGTTTTAAATTGGTTCTCCATCCTTGCACAAAGGAAAAAAAACCAAAAAACAACTATGGCAAAATCTCTCAAAGGAAAAGGAAAACTAGTTTTACACCTTTGGTCAGTATAAACCAAGAAAGTCAAATGACAAAGGGATTTTTATGAGGTAGAAAAGCTGATTTAGTGTTGTTGATTGTAATTTATTAAAGTTCTCAGCCAAGTAGCAGAAGCACTCGATGAAAACTAAGTATCTGTTTAAAATAGAAGTGAAAGCAAAGATTTTTTTTTTAATGGGAACAATAGTGCTGCACTTTATCCATCATTTCAAGAAGCTCCTGATGAAACACATGGGCCAGAGATGGAACCAACTGACTCCTCCTTCCGTGACTCTTTCAAAGCCTGGATGGGAGCATAATGTTTAGAGTTGCAGTGTGACCTTGTGGAAAAACTAAGAACAGGAAAGAGGAGATGAGCTCTTTTTCTCAATGACCCTGCACAGTATTTTCTCTCCAGTCCTGCTTCCTGTCCCTTTGTAAACACCAGACCATGTGCCTTGCAGGCTAAATTCCAGATCCAAGGACGTACAACAGTGAATAAACATGGAACATCAAAAAAGCCATTGCTGAATATGGCTTCTGTACCTCCACCCTACCAAATGCAGCTACAAATTCAGCACCAATTCCCCCATCAATGAGAACTTTGAGAGAGGCTACAAGGATTGAATTTTGAGAACATTGACTATTTCAGTATCTGTTTACTTTCTTTCCCTGGGACACACTTTCCCACAGGTGACATGTGGCGGCAGGACATGAATGAGGAATGAGAGCCCAATTCATGCACTCTGTGTGTGTTATCAAGAGTCCGCACAAGTTATACAATTTGGGATTTATTACTAAAACTATAAAAAAGGGCTGTACTTAGTCATTTTAATAAGCTTATGCTATTTTATAAACTGTAAGCTGTGAGCCCCCAGGAATCAAAAAATTTAAGAAGTGTCTGCTGTTTTGGGAACAAGAAAAATCCAGAAAGGAAATTCTTTGTCCAAGTGCCCTTGGACAGTGAAAAAAACCCCAGTGTTTTGTGAAGACGCATCGCCAGGACTACAAGGCATGATTAAATAACAGCTACAAAAGACATATCCAGAACAGCACCCAAGCACCAGCCCTTTGTTCCAGACCATTTTCAACCACATAATGACCTGTATCAGCAGTTTCAGCCCCTAAATATATTGCTTAAAAAGGAGGGATTACATGTAAACCTGTGCTTTGCTATACAGAATGATTTTTCAACACCAGAAATAAAATATAAATAGAAGTCTGAAGTTGTGGCAATCAAAATGGAGACTTTTTATGAGAAGTCTCCAGGCAGACTCTCTCCAGCTGCCTGTACCTAAATCCCTTCCTAGAGGATGCTTTCCTCACCTCGCCTCACCCACACCAGACTGTCAAGTTTCTTAATTCTTCAGATACTGTCTCCAATTTAAAGACAGGAAAAAAGAGACTAGTGACAGCATTAGGCTTCTTAGCACCGTATTTTGCACTCATGGCTACGTACCATGTGCACATTTTGCCCAGCCTGGGGTAGTTGTTAAGTTCACAGCTCAGGTGTTTTGGGCCATTCCTGTTGCTATTGCTCCAGAGAGGCCCCAGGAAGGCCCCATAGGGAAATCCTCCTTTTCTGGAAGGCACCTTGGATGACACCACAGGTCACTCAGATGCCAGCCTGAAGTCACTGCATCTCTCCTCAGCTGCAGGGTGAGGAATTCTGCAGAATGGTCAGAACACATGGGACTGATTCTCCTTTCATCCTTGCTTTCAATAATCTGACAACCTGCTGCCACCCACTCCTCAACAGAGGACAGAGACAGTACAACTTTAATTTTAGTTACCAAGAAGTGCCTACAAACACTTCCTATCAGCCAAAAAGAGCTAAACTGCCTCCACCTTTTCGAACAGATATAGCTCAAAGCTGCATTTATAATGCCCAAAGCCTCATTTTCCATGTCCAGAGCTCCATCTTTCTGATACAATCAATCCTGAGAGTCCAAGATGCATCTCAAGTGTCCAAACTCTCATCCCACAGTTTTTAGGGCGCAAGACACATCTTGAGTGTCCAAGCCCTCAGTAGACCTAAGAACCTCATGTTTAAGTCACAAAGCCTCATTTCTGGAATTCAAAACTTTGACTCTAGGATTAGAAACCTCAGTTTTAGGGTACAAACCTTCACAAGTTCCAAACACCTCTTCTGAGGTCTAAAGGCTCATCTTAAGGGGCCAAAGCATAATTTTTAAGGCCCAAAGTCTGTGTTTGAAGGTAGGCAGGAGAGAGAGAGGAGGACAAGCAAGGGCTTGGAAATGAGGCAAACCTATCATTAGGCCAAATCTGGCCCTGTTAAAAGAATTTATAAAAACAAACAAGAATAAATAAATGGAGCTTGAGCAACCATCTGCATAAACTTTGACTATGCTCCATGAAGTAAGGGTGAAGTACTCATTTCCTTTGAGTGATAATTTCAGTGAGAAGCAAACCAGACATATAAAAGAATTTCTACATTTTGTTATCTTACACTATACTGACACTCGACTTTTGTCCCCATTGCCTCCCTTCTCAACCAATGCTCCTCCCCTCTGTGTTTTACTCAAGAAGCCCCAAGTCCTGAATAAGGGAATGCATTTTCCAAAGTTTCTGGAGCTCCTGAACTTAGAGAAATCCTCTTTGCTAGGGATTCCTACAGCTGAGGAGTCTGTATTAGCCTGTGGGAAGTGCTGCACAGAGGAGAGGTGACAGGGATGGAGTCCAGCTGCAACCCATCACGCCCAGTTCATTGGTGCTGCCAAGCACAGTGAAACGCCAGCGGTAAAAGCAGGCATGGCAGGTCACGGGAGTTCACGGCAAGCAGGGAATTACTGTGGGAAGAGCGCAGTAGGGCAGGGGAGCAGGAGTATCGGCGTGTTAAATCAGCCTAAGACACTGCTGCCATCTGCCCAGAGTGGCACGCGGCCAGAGCAGCTTCCATCTCCCCAGGGTTTGTTCCGCTCTCCTTCTCCCCTGAGTGTGTTCTGCTTTCCTTGTGCTTTGCCCTCCCAGAAAGTCCTGGATGACCAGACATCCCCTCGACCACAGCCTCCAGCCTGGACTGGAAGAAACCTCCAGGCCCGAAAGGACAGTCCCAGTCCCAGTCCCAATCCCAATCCCAATCCCAAACTCAGCAAGCTTCTGCTGCGCTACAACCAGATGCTCTGCAGCAGTTCAAGCGTTTGCCTCCAAAATGCTATTCCAATACACTGGGATAAAACACTGTCGGCTCCTAGAGAGATGTTTCTCCATTCAGGAACTCTCTCTTGCCAGCCTGGGGGAAATCATGCTGAAATAGTACATTAGAACCAACACAGGAACAAGAAATACGCCTTATTGGATCAGTCCTGATGAAACAATGGTAACAAAAAAGGACTTGAAACAAATCAAAATGTCCTGAAACTCCTTGGATCCCATAAGCCCCAACTCCTGCAGATTTTTAAAGCTTTTCCTGAACCAAGTTTAAAGCCTGTGCAATTATCTCTAGTCTGAGACACTCCAGCCTGTATTTCCAAAAGACTTGCCAAAGGAAAGTAGCTGTGAACATGCACAGACATGTTTCTTCATGTCTCCATATCCTTGGAAAAAGGGATGGCAACAAGCAAGTGAGGAATCATCTGTCACAAATGACAGATCTAAGCACGTTTGAGTATTTTTTTAATTCTTGATGGTTGGTCTGTCTTCCAGGATTTCCCTGGTTTGGCAGCTGAACACTACAAGGCAGGCAGATTCCTGAGCATCTTCCACTTGCAAACAGCTGTGCTTCAAACAACCGTATGCTGCCCTGGGCTTGAAGACTGTGGAATTTCAACAAACCAAAATACTCCAAATCATTTCCAACAAACAAAAAAGAGGTCACATTTTCCTTGGAATCTGAAGTCAAAGATTAAAGGTTCATTGTACCGGGCCCAGCGCTTTCATTTAAAACAAGCAAGGTTAATGCTCTAGGAGAAACAGGAACCAGCACTGCCACTTGGCGTTGCACGGATGTGAGCATAAACCAGATCCCAGCTCAAACGCAGAGACACACATCTACACACACATGGGTCAGAATGGAAGGACGAGCTGAAGGCATCACACACCAACACCTGCTCGGAGCTTGTTACGAAGGCAGGAAGCTGACTGAGAAACTCAGATGATTTTCTATACAACAACAGGTAGAAAGTGTTTTAAGCACTATTTCTAAATGTTAGGCTTGCTGCCTTCTCTCTATTTACAATCTAAACATTTGTAGTGTTTTCCTGAGGCTGGCACCATCTGCTCCTGAAGGATTCTGACAATAAATACTGCTATTTTGACCAAACAACAGCAGAAACACCCAGCAGAAACCTGTGGAAGCACCAGCTTTCTGACACAGTGAAGAAGACAAGAGGCAGCTCCTCCGTGACTAATGAAGTCTTCTTCTGCCATGACAAGTGCAGGCACATGCATGTGGGTTTTTTAAATAAACAGGGTCATTTTCAAGGGAGATTAAGCAGATGTGAAGATAGGAATTTGCAAAACTGATGGCACACAGACAACTTCCACTGTAAAAGTAGATATGTAAACTATTTCAAAACAAAAGTGTTCAAGTATTTGGGGGTTTAATGTAAGTTTAGATTCAGGAAGAGACTGTGGGTGAAATCTTACTTTACTAGAGCAAATGCCAATTATTCCACAAATTTACTATCAAACAATCAAAACTTAGCACCAAATGCTCTTTTTCTCTTACTTATGATATCAAACCTCTTCTACAAGCTATACATTGTGCAAACTGCTACCCCAGTGATTCCCTTCTCTTTCTCTCCAAGATTTCAGAACCTAGCCGGCTACTCTGGAAAGCGTCTAAATTCCTTTGAAGTCCAAAATAAATCTTTCCAACACACACATGCCCCTAGAATTTCTCACTCTTGTTCCAGTTTCTGTTAAGGCATATTATCTCACTCTTCACGTCTTGAGGATACACTGAGGATCAAATATTCTAGCTGGCTTGAGAGACACATAGTACAGCAACAGAGAGGCCAGAGACAGTAACAGCAAGTTCCTTTTGCAACCCCGGGAGATGCCGGGAGGAAAAAAACATAAAATACATCTACAGGATTATTTATTTCTTTCACACTCGCATGATTAGAGCTCCAAGAGATGTTAAAACAGCAAAGGTCGAGATGAACAGAGAGACAAGAGTGACCCAGGAGCATTTACCCACTACTCCTCAAAGAAAAAGCCCACGTTCTCCTACTCCAGTCCTCAAAACCATGGAAAGCACGTGGGATGTTACGGGAAAAGAGGGGCACATTCCACTAGATCAGGTTGCTCCAAGCCCCATCTAACCTGGCCTTGAACATTCCCCGAGATGGGGCAGCCACAGCTTCTCCAGGCAACCTGTGCCAGCACCTCACCATCTCTAGAACAGAATTTCTTCCCAATATCCCAACCCTGCCCCCTGTCACTGTGAAGCCACACCCCCTCTAGGAATCCCCCTCTGGCTTCATTTACTTGAAAACACACCGCAAGCAGCTTGCCAGCCACACAGCAACCTGTGATGGAGCTACACTCCTTAATCTGATTCCATTTAATCCAATTTCTTGTCTTCACGTGCTGTCTCAGGGCAACAACTTCATTCAGGCTTACTGCCAAAACGCAGCTGCTAGTCCCAGGGCATTCATCAGAACGATTCTATTGGAAGCTACATCTACCCAGGCAGGGGTCTGCTTGGCCTTTGTAAACACAGTACACTGGCAACAGATTCTCCTAAAAAACCCACCAAAAACCCCCAAAACACACCAAACTGACATTAGTGATCACCTCTGATGCAACCACTACCAGTATTTCCTTTCTCTAAGCAAGGGAATTCAAGCAGTTTTGGCCTGAATGGGGATTTTGAGCCGTTTCTGCAGATACTCCCACAGTGACTGCTGCCCGCTGCTGAGGTGGGAGCTTTCCTAGCCAGGACTTATCTCAAAATGGAATCAAATCATGACCACGTGGCAGCTATGGGAAGTGGGAAACCCACTTCCAAAAAAGGATGCTTGTTGCAGACTTTTTCATATGATTCCTGTCCCAAAGAGCAGGAGGGTAACCACGACACTCATCTCCCTGGATGCTGCAGGTGTGTTCCACCAGTGCTCCTGCGCCTTATGGAGCACAAGGTGGGTATTGTTGGCTTTCACTGCTGCACGAGCAAAGCAGTGACCAGTGTGTGGGCTCCATATATGCCCAGCCTTTCACTCCGGGATTTGGGCATCTGCTCAGCCACAGGGAAACCTGTGGGTTCACAGAGAGATCGAGAACAAACCCGTTAGAGATGTGACCCCCTCAATTCTCATATGACACCTCCTGATGAAACAAAACTGCATCTAAGAGAACAAAAAGCGTGCTCACTTTATAAATGAGCCCTTTAAAATTTAATGCTGCTATTCTTGGATAACAGGGCAGCCCATCATTTTGGTACCTGAGAAGCAAAGAGGGATGATTTGGACACCAAATTCTAAATTCAGTTAACAGAAGGTCACCTTTTAAGTCTGAAAACATCTTCATTATTCATTTTCCTGATTGTAACACCTCATGCAAATAAAAAGGAAACCAAACAACATGTAGGTTTGCTTTCTCTCTCTCACACCTGAGACACTAAGAACTTTGCTTATCAACTCAGAGAAATTATCCCAAAATAAAGCAGTAGGACATGAGTATTTCCTAAGGGATTTAAGAAATTAAGATCTGTAAATGACATCATTAGCAACGTGTGGCTAAAAGCATTCAAAAAGCAACAAAAGCTGTGCACAAAGCGTGACACGAGACACGAATGCCTTGAAACCAGCCTTACCAGCCCATCACAGTTGCTGATGGCCACCGCGGCTCCGGGGATGTCCGTGATGTCCCCCACGTAGGCACAGTTGGTCCACAGGGGCTCTCTCTTCCATAACTGCTCTGTACCACTTCCAGTCTGAGTCGTGTTACCACCATCGTTCCCAGCCTCCACAGAGTCTTCGTACCACTCCACCACGGCCTCGGGAGCCACTAAGCGAGTATTGGGTCTCAGCCGGAGATGGAATTCCCTCCCGAAGGCAGTGACATTGAAATACAGCTGTCTGGGGCTCGGGGACACCTCCCGCGTCGATCGCCGCTGGTGACTCGCCGAGAGGATGTTGGACATGTAGCTTCCATCTGCATTGGTGCTAATCGGAATCACTAACCCATACGGCCTCGGTCTGCTTTTTCGGAATTCTGCCAAGAGACACACCCAAAACCCAAACTAAAATAAGAACAAGAACATGGAATGAGCCCAAAGACTGAAGGGCCCCTCTGCCTCACGCCTCCCCTTCCAAAAATCCCAGCTTAGGATTCCTGTTTGAGCTACTAACATGGGCAAATGCAAGGCACATGTCACTGCTCCTCTTTTATCATGGAATCACAAAATGGTCTGGTTTGGAAAGGACTTGCAAGATCATCCAGTTCCAAAGCCCCTGCCATGGGGAGAAACACCACCTTCCACTAGCCCAGGGTGCTCCAAGCCCCATCCAACCTGCCCTTGAACACTTCCAGGGATGGGGCAGCCACAGCTTCCCTGGATAGCCTCTTCCAGGGCCTCGCCATCCTCACATGGAAGAGTTTCTTCCTATCATTGTTATTATAAAAATGATTTTCCTAAAACTTACAGAGGAAAGTCTGAAATATTCACTGACATTTATCTGGCGAGGTTCCTGTGGATTTCAGGTTTGCTCAACAGCCCCAGGAGAGGCACGGACCCTTCTGAACTCTCCTGTTAGAAATGTCACACAGCTCTGTTGTACACCTCACACAGAACTCACTCCTGTGTCAGGACCCCCATCAAGCTTTTGAAAATGAAGTGCCAAGCTTAGTTATAAGCACAATTTGTATACAGATTCCTCAGGAAACAGAAATAGGGAAAAAAATCCAGTGGATCACACACTGCTGGTAAATTAATCCACGGCAGCCCTGGTAAAGGCAGAACTTTTTCCTCTACAAATCCCACCTACCCAGCAACTTGCTATTGCCTTTCCTTTGAGTAACAGAGATCAAAACCAATGAGAGAATCTAATTATTAAAAAACCCAACACAGATCTGCACAAATTTGACCCTAAATCTTGCACTTCAGTACAGCTGAGAGAAGCAAAGCCATACTGTTGGTAATCCTGGAGAAGCTCAACGGCACAACCCTCAGTTAAGGCAGTATGTCTTCCAGTAATTTCACACCACTGGAAAACAAATCCATTCAAATGAGTTTATCTTTTCAGTGAGACCTCTGTAATCTAGCAGCAATCAAGATATTTGTTGTCTGATTTTCATGCTGTAAGGGAAGGGCTAGGTCAAGCTGCGAGCCACACTGCTGCTCTGAATGGGACCAAGGCCCCAGTCTAAGCCTGTGTGTTTGACTACGTGAGAGTTAAAAAGACATCTTGCACAAAAATAGTTATTCCCTACTCCTCTCTTCCCGGGAGAGCTGGTGAAAGCGATATCAGAGGGATATCACTGACAATTTCATTCAAAAAGCTGCAAGATCGGATAGCTCTGATGCTAGTGCCAAGTGCCACTGAGAATTCCTCAAATAAACATACTTAATTAAGTGAGCTAAATTTCACCTGCTCCCATGTGGATCACACTTGATATGAGAATTAATAGAGAAAAAGCTCAGTAGCCAGTTCCTCTCTCCTGGTAGCAAAGGCTGCTGGTTTTAAGAGACTCATGCATTCAACAAGTAACTTCAGTAGGAAAACGTTCCTAATGGCTTCACAGGACTGTTTTTAATATTCTTCCAGCCAGTGACTGCGGAATGCGACAGAAAAACAATGTATGGTACTAGTAGGATGCACGCATGTAAATTCTTGCACTATAAATACCTTACTATACAAATACTAGATCCTAGGAATGTGAAAAGCCATTTCCAAGCCCATTGGTACCCCACATCCTACAGCCAGCAGCTGCAGGGTGGGTTTCAGCAGCAGACAACTCCACCTATTTTGCCATACACCCACAAGACCAGGTTCTAAAACTGGCATCCTAATTAGGCCATTATCCTTAGGATAATTCCCATTTAAAACGCTGGGAATTCTGAGCCGGGATTGTTAATCTGTCTCCTTAGAGAAGACACCAAATTAAAACTCTGAAGTCATTTTTATTAATTAGACACCAGGCCATGCCCAGGAGACAGAGCTGCTGGGTTGTACATTCTAACTGGGTCAAAGTGAAAACATAGATCCTCACATTCCCGGTGCTTCAACACTGCAATTTCGTTCCCAGGCTGACATTCCGCTTTCTACCTCGCTGAGATTCCTCGTGGCTTGTTTTCTTTTTTCTTTAAAGCAGGACGTTCAGTGCCAGAGACCACAGTCTGGTGATCAAATTCTGTGCTCACCGCACGGCTGAGAAACTGCCCTGCACATCTTGCAGCAGAATTCCCACATCTCCACAGGCTGGGGAAAAAAAACCTGCTAGTTTGCTAATAGGAGCAGCCAGCTAGCCCCAAGAAGGTAGGAACAAAGGGTGGAAAATAAGAACTGTCAAGGTTTTGAGTCAGCGAAAACCTTTTCCAGAGTCTGTAAATGCTGAGCTAGAAGAGGAAATGCCTTTTGTTCAAAGGCAATTAAAATTAAATGGGACATGACTGAATCCCAAAGACATCTGAACTCCTCCGCTGACTTACATTACCCTTTTTCCACAAACTGCACGCTCTGAGGAAATGCTATCCCAGCTGTAGGTGTTCCCTTTCCCAAGCTAAAATTTCAGAGTCGATCTCCTCTGCTAATTCAAAGCTGACAGTGCTGATCAGAGCAAGAGGAAAAGCACTTAACTGTAAGTTTTCTTCATTTTTTTTTTTAAATATGGCCTTAAAATGCTTCTCCAGTTGCACAATGTTTAAGTTGAAAGGAAGCACTTAAGAAGGAACATCACATTCTTTCATTGTGTGCCAAAACATAATTAGCTAGAGAATGCCTCTGAAGAGAACTGTCCAGGCTTTCTTTCCCCTCAAAAACTCGTGAAACTGTAGAATTAACACCACTGGCTCACAAGAGCTGTCTCTGCAGTGTCCAACAGCTGTGGTCAACAGAGGCTCAAAAATCCTTTTTTAATCACCTGCATTTGGAAAACCAGTATTTTTTATGTGTAAGATTCTGTGAAATACATTGATCAAAAATTGTTCAGATGGTTGTCCACGGCAGAATGCCGAATGCCAAACGCCTAAACATCCACTTGAGAAGACTTCAAAGGCACAGTCTACGTGGAAATCAGTGGCATCAGTGGAAAAGGAAGAATTTCTCAAAGGCTGAATTATTCTTCTATGTCTAAACCAAACTATCCAAGAAAAGAAATGCAATGTCTAACTCACATGCCCCTGCATGGGGCTCTACTGTTCCGTAAGGACACGATGGGATGACCAGCAATCCTCCAGAGCTTCCCCATTGGAAGATGCATTTGGATGTGGCTCGAGGGTCAGGAAGCTCAGGTACCTCAGCAAAAGGACTGGATCCAAGGTGACATCTCCAGAGCATCACCATGGAATTTTCTGCCTGGATTTCACAAGCTGTGACACAACCAAACTGCTGGATGGCAGACATCCAGCTCTGCAGTGGAAGAACTGGAGAAAAAACAGTTACCTGCTTCTATAGGGATGAAGAGGACAGCACTTCCATAAAGAGATTGTGCTGTGTTCCAAGAGATCACACTTCTGTCCCACAGACAAGCACAATGGGATGAGCACAGGGCTGTTCTGGTCACTTAGCAAGGTGATGCTTAGTAAGAGAAGATGGTGTGGAGACAACTGGACAAGCCCAGCAGGGGTTCTGTCAGCACCCTTTTCTGCTTTATCGTTGGCTGGTGGCTTCCAGAAACAACAGAGCAGTTTTGGTCCCTCTCACCAACCTGGATCACTCCAAAACTACCATTTGGTCTCTGTTTGGCTGCCTTTAGGTGGCAGGAATGCCCAGAAAGAAAGAGAAGACAGGAAAGAGGGACAGATTCCTTGAGAACTCCCACTCACCTCTGCACCTGAGAAGGGATGAGGCTGTGTGGGACCTGGACATTCTAAGCTGGATGAATGAAAGCAAGGGACTGCAAGGAGAGAGGCTGATGTGGGGCATCTCTCCAGTGTCCTCATTCCTCTACTTCACTGCCACCTGTCCGAGGGATATAGACTGCTCAAAAGACGGTTGGTGAGGCGTTTTTTGCAGCCTCTGCACAGCTCCAGGTGCTTTGCAGGTGCTTCCTGCAGGCGGAGGAGCTCGGCACTGTTGTATCACAGGTTTCTTCCAGAAGTGGCACTGAGCAGGGACGGAGCTCTGCTGCGTGGGAGGCGAAGGTGCAGCACAGCATCAGCACCTTCAGGCTGAGTGACACAGAACGACTTTCTCCTGACAGCTCCCAGGCACTGCAGCACATTGTGCACGAATGCAGGTAATTAAGTGTGCTAACTTGCTATCCCTGTACTGCAGCCTGTGATGATCTTTAACAAAAATAAACCCCTAGGTGCCTTAATTTCCCTAAGTGACTTTTCAGGCTACAAGAAAAGATCAGCTGCTGACAGCAGCCAGCCCTGGGCCAACTCAAAATACACAACATCAATGCAAAGCAATACTTGGTGAGGACTCAGAAGTAGGACAGTGTATTTGCAGGCAATTCCAATGCAGGTTTTACCTCCAAGTCATTGTAGCTCTCAACTGAAGAGCTACACACAGTTTGAAGTTGTGGCTGCCCCATTCCTGGAATGGGGCCAGACTGGAAGAGGCTTGGAGCAACCTGGGATAGTGAAAGGTGTCATTGCCCATGGTGGGGGGATTGGAATTAGATGATCATTCAAGTCTCTTCCAACTCCAATCATTTTAGGAGTCTACGGTTCTGTACTTTTTGAATCAGAATTTACAGGATCAAATTCAGCCCCAACTGTTCCTGACTACACCAGTGCCAGGGCCGTGAAGAAAGGAAGACGTTAAAGGACAAAAAGTTATTTTCCAGATTCAGGAATTTTGCCTGATGTACTGTGTAATTTAAAAGACACATTCCTATATAGCTTATGGTTTCTGAAATTCAGATACGATCCATTTCTCATGGAAAGGACTAGAAATAAAAGACAGGATCAGCATACCACTGGAAAAACCCTCTGTTTGCCAGTTAGGTTTAAATGCACCTCACTGTCTCTGCTCCCATTATTCACTGATCACGGTGGAAACCAACCGCAGTGCCAAAACTGAAGTTGAGACAAGACCTCCAAAATTCAGAGAAATGCCTGAAATTCTTTTCTGATCAAAACCTGAACCAAAACCTCAGGGCTGGAGGTCCAACGGCAGCTGGAAGCAGAACTGCCTGGAGTCCATTCCCACGGCGGAAGAGCTCCAGAGAGCACTCGTGTGCAGGGACACGCGCTCAGTACTGGGATGGTAAGAGACTCATTTCACACTGGATAAGGGAAGGAGCACATAGGATGGCATTCCCCAGCACTAACGCCCTGGGAATGACAGCTTGCACATCCTTCCACTACCTCTTCCATCCTGTGGAACACCCAGTCACTAGCTGGTCTAAATGAACACAGATCTCCTGAAATTTCAACTGTGGGTGCACCCCTCCAATTAAAGAAAGCTTCCTGCCTTTGGGAAGAGTCCGAGAGGATGAAGTCTCAGTAAAAGCACCCCATGGGCACAAAGAGGCACGTTTCCCTTCAACACCCTCATGTGCCACTGACCCTGAACTTGCTGCACAGCACCTTCTTACCCAGCTCTACCAGTTTACAAGGCAACAGTGACCAGCTACAGATTTTATAACTTTGATTGGTTTGTATTTCAGAAGGGAAGCACAGACCCATAAAGATGCAAAACTGCAGCACGAGAGGGCATGCAAATCCAAGCCATGCCACGTCAATGCAACTACAAACGCTTCTGGGTGGCAATGGTGGGGAGTGCAGAGAGAATGCTTGCCTGCATACAGATCATTTCTCCAGAAATAACTAGTCTTTGAGCTTACTTCTTTTATTTCTGTTTTGATAGCAGGAATAATAGCTGAAAAGACTTACCTATTTGGATCTGCTGTTCTTTACCAGTCTGCAGAAGAGAAAAGACACACATGCACAAAGTTGTTAGTGTAATTACTATGCAATGGGGGATGGCAGAAGGCTGAAAAATCACTTGGTCTGTGCTGCACTATTTTATACGTTTCTGCATTTGGTTTCCAGGGATGGCAGTTCTTCCTTAACTGAATAAACAGCTGTTTCCACCAATATACTAAGAGTCCATAGCAAGTTTAACATAAATAGAGCTGCTAAGCAATCCTGATTCTGAATGACCCGTTCTATACATCATGACACTGTGCCAAAAAGTACGTTCGGTGGCCAAAGCACGGATTTAACAGCAGGAAAGCGAGGAGCTCCAAGAAGCACGGGTACAGAGGAAGCAGCCAACTGACAGATCTTTGTATCTAGTCTAGAGAATGGGAAAGCCAACTGGACCACACTGACGGCAGGGATGGTGGCAGTGACTCGATATCATGGTCAGCTCGCTGCCGGCTTGGTACTTGCTTTTGCCAGGGTTAGGGGACCCAGGGGCATAGGATCCAGAGGGAAGGGACCCAGGAGCTGCCGCTGCAGGACCCTGCCCTGGCCGGGGATGCCGTGTCCGGTTCCAAGCTGCCTGGATGCAGCGGTCTGCAGCACAGCAGAGGGCGGAGAGCCGCCCGTCCATCTCAGCCTCTCCTCGCCCCAGGCCAGTACCGCTCGCAGACCCCGGGGCAGCGAGGGGACGAGGGAGGACCCCGTGGGACAGCGCGGAGAGAAGGGGAGGGCGGGGGTCCCCGCACTCCCTTCCTCCCTTCCCCACTCCCTCCCTCACTCACCTGCCGGCCGGGCGCAGCGCGGGCCCCCAGGAGCGCGGCTGCCACTACCCAGAGGGGCAGGAGCACCATCCCGAGCCGGCCGCCCGCGCCCCGGCCCCGGCCGCGCTCCGCCCGCTCCCTCCTCCTGCCGCTGCCTTTCCTGCCTCCGGCGGCGGCTCCCGGGGCC
>VWPU01007114.1:0-20099 GCA_013398955.1 Callaeas wilsoni
GATCTGCTCCGTACCCACGTCCCGGTGTCCCGGTGGGTTGTGCCTTCCTTGGATCCTTGGATCTGCCGGCCGGCACGGAGCAGGGTTTTTCTTGGATGAAGGGCTCGGACAGCTCCAAGAATCCCCCAAGCCATAGGAATCAGGAGCGGGAGGGAAATCCGGAGGTCACTCCCTGCAGCTCCTTGCCTCGGGGCGGGATGAGCTTTCTCAATGTCATTCCTGACATTGTCTAAATCATTCCCGAAAACCTCCAGCAGCTGTGGCTCCTCGCCCCTTCCCGGCAATCCATTCTTTTTCCTTATCTCCGTTTTCCCTCCCGTCCATCTCTCCCATTGAAATTCAAATCCTGGACTCCTCATCCTGAGGAGGAAGCAGTGATGGGATCATCCTTTTCCTTAACCTGCCAGATCCTCCTCTCTCCCCATAACCCATCCCTGATTCCTTCACCCTTCCCACGCTCTCCCCCTCATCCCGAATTTTCTCCAGCTGCTCCTGGTCACCTCCAGGGTGGAATTCCGGGATCAGGCTGCCCCATCTGGGGGTTGCCACCTCATTCCCAGGGATGTGGGCACAAATCCGCCTCCTGCTCCTGCATTCCCTGTCCATCCCTCCTGCATTCCCACTTTTCACCCGCTCCTGCCCTGTCCATCCCTCCTGTCCCCCAAGGATCCTCATCCCTGTTTCCTTCGGACCCACCGTTCTGGCTGGCTTGGGGAGGGATATCACAGGAGCTGGGGTTTTTTTTGGGATGAGGGTGGTTTTCCAAGGATCAAGGAGCCGCTGGAGCCGGAGATAAGGATCAGAGTACCTCTGCTGGGGCGGGGTGTGGGAGGTGGGAGAGCCGCGGCGGCTCCGGCCTTAATCTCGGCCCCTGTGAGTCAGACCCGGCCTCTGCTGAGCTCAGGTTAGGCTTGAACTTAAACCCGGCCTGGGCCGGGGGCACCCGAGGCTGGCCAAGCCACATTTAGGTCCTGGAATTCTGTGGTGGATCAGGTTTTCCAAAGATTTCTGCAGTTAAACCTGGCCTAAAGGAGCAGAAATTCCATGAACTTCACTCCAAACCCCGTTCCAGGAATGTCCCCATCCTGCTGTTCCTCATGGACACGGCTTGAGGCGGCAGTTTTGTGTCCTGTGTCAGAGTCCCTCTTATCCCATGGGATGTTGGAGCCACTGCTCCCAGGGCTGGAGCCCTTCTGCTCTGGAGCCAGGCTGGGAGAGCTGGGAATGTTCCACCTGGAGAAGGGAAAAATCCAGGGAGAGCTCCGGAAGCCCCTGGCAGGGCCTGAAGGGGCTCCAGGAGAGCTGGAGAGGGACTGGGGACAAGGGAGGGAGGGACAGGACACAGGGAATGGCTCCCCACTGGGAAGGGGGAGATGGGGGTGGGTTCTTGGGAAGGAATTCCTGGCGGGGAGGGTGGGGAGGGGCTGGGCTGGAATTCCCAGATTTGCTGTGGCTGCCCCTGGATCCCTGGGAGTGTCCAAGGCCAGGTTGGACATTGGGGCTTGGAGTCACCTGGGATAGTGGGAGGTGTCCCTGCCCATGGCAGGGGTTGGGAATGGGGTGGGATTTAAGGTCCCTTCCCTCCCAATCCTTGATTTTATGTCAAGACCTGTGTGACCAAACAAGAGGCTTCACCCAAACCGGGAATTTCGTGGTGTTGGTTTCAGGGAACCTCCCATCCCTCCTCTTCCCACCTTGCCCTCGGATTGCTCCTCCTGAGGCAGCACAGGGACCCTTTCTGGGTGACACTGGAGCAGAATCCCTGGATGAGGCGGAAACCCCAAATCTGGCCACTTCTGCAATCATTCCGAGTGAGGATTTTGCAAGAGTGGGCGTGGGATCCCTGGCTCAGCTCCAGCTCTGCTGATCCCATGGAAGCCTGGAAAAGAGAAACCCCAAATCCAAACAACAACCCCCAAATTTACCCTGCTGCAATTTGGGATGTGTCCAGTAGTTTTCCGGAGCTGTTGCACTGTTGATTTTTTAGGAGTGGATGAGGTGATTATCCAAGTGTTAACGAGATAAAAATTATGGGTGGATATCCCAGCTTTTTTTTGGGATTTGTGCTGCTGTGGGTGATGGGAGAATGGATAAGCTGGGCTTTGCTGAGCTCCTGGGTCTGCAAATCCCCACAGTTGTTTGTGCCAAGCTCTGGGATCAAAGCTGCTCCACAAATGGGAGTTGTTAACAATCCTAATTATCCGATGTTGGAAAATTGGTGCTGGGTGTCTTCCCATTAAAAAATAAAAGGAGAGGGATGCAGCCCTTTCAGCTTTTTTCCGGGAATATTAAGTTCATTTTTACAACAATGTTAAGGAGTTGCCTCAAGGAGCCTGGAATTTGGGGTCGTTCCTGGGGATTTGATCTTGCCATGAAAACAATTCCCAGCCTCAAAGGGGAGAATTTTCGGGAGCTGGGATTTAGTCACAGTTTGTAATTCCCGACACTCGCGTTGCCCCTTTTCATCCCGACGGATCACAGATCATTTTCCAGAGCAGGAATAGAGGGAAGGGGGTGCTGCCCTCCTGTTGGGATGGGGCGGAACTCGGGAATTGTCCCGTGCCAGCGGAATGAAGCAACAGCTCGTTTGGGAGGTGAAGTCATGGGATCACAGGAATTAGGGCTGGGAAAAAGCTCATTAAGGAATTTGCTCCATCCCTCTCCCCCTACGTGCTCACGGCTCTGTCCCGAGCTTTGTCCGGACTAGTTGGGAACATCCCAGGGGAGCGGAGGAACATCTCCAAACGAAACTGCAGCGGCAGGCGGGAGGAGATTCAGGAGCTGAAGCCCGGCCAGGAATGGGAATGCTCCTCCAGCAAAAAAAAAAAAAAAAAAAANGTGGAATCTCCGGGCTGCCAGGCTTGGAATGAGCCTCCAGCAGCACAAGTGTTAAATCCCGGGATCTTTTAGGCTGGAAAACCCCTCCAGGATTGAGTCCAGCACAGCCAGATCCAGCACTGGCTTTTCCTGCAGGTTTCCCTTTCAGATCCCGACCAATCCCATCGTTTTTCCGCGTGGAAGCAGCGCTGGCCGAGCGGCGCGTGGCTGCAGATTCCAGGGGTAGCAGGAATGCTGGAGGATGCACGTGCACCTCAGGAATTGTGTCCACGGGCCTGGAAGGAGCGCTGCTCCCACAAAGGTCATTCCAGGTCAGGGAAGCGGGATAGGATTGGAGATCCGCGGTGGGAAGGAAAAGTCTCCCCACACGGGAAGCTGTGGAAGCGCTTTTGTTGGAATCGTTCAAAGCAGGGCTGGAAAAGGGGATTCCAGCATGGAAAAGTGTCCCGTGCTGTGTGTGCAGGGGGCGAGGGAGCCATCCGGAGCCCCCAAAATCCAGGATATGCCAGGCTGGGAAGAGCAGGGGGAAGGTAAAGGGATTTTTTACCAGATTTCTGTGTCCATGGAGAATTCCTCACCCTTTGAGGCCTCTGGGATGTCACAAAGGCAGCAAATCCAAGGTGCTGCTCTTCCCTCCGCCCCCAAATTCCCAGCAAAACCCCAGCCAGGCCTTTTCCTGGATAAATCCTCACGTTCTCCCTAAACCTTCCCTTGGCTGAACCCTCCCTGGCCTCAGTGGCTGTTTCCTCCTTTTTCACTCCAGGCAATTCCAGTGGATTTGGAATTCCCTTGTCCCCAACTTCCCTCTGCCCCCAAATTCCCAAGCAAACCCCAGCCAGGCCTTTTCCTGGATAAATCCTCCTTCTCTCCATAACCCTTCCCTTGGCTAAACCCTCCCTGGCCTCAGTGGCTCTCCCCTCCTTTTTCGCCCCCGGCAATTCCAGTGGATTTGGCATTCCCTTGTCCCCAAATTCCCTCTGCCCCCAAATTCCCAAGCAAACCCCAGCCAGGCCTTTTCCTGGATAAATCCTCCTTTTCTCCATAACCCTTCCCTTGGCTAAACCCTCCCTGGCCTCAGTGGCTGTTTCCTCCTTTTTCCCTCAATTCCCAAGGATTTTTTGCCCCTGGGATGAGTAAATTCCTCAGGCTCCTTTTGGGATCCTGGCCGCAGGGTGACCCTTCGGCAATCTGGGAATGAAATCCGGTGTTTTCCTGGGTAAAGCCTCCCGTTCTCGCTGAGCCTTCCGTTGGCTAAGCCCTACTGGCCTAAGCTGCTGTTTCCTCCTTTCCCCCTCAATTCCAAAGGATTTTTTGCCCCTGGGTTGAGTAAATTCCTCAGGCTCCTTTGGGGACCCTGGCCGCCGCGCGACCCCTCGGCAACCCGCGAATGAACTCCGGTGTTTTCCTGGATAAATCCTCCCATTCTCCCTCAGCCTTCCCTTGGCTACCTCCTCCTGGCCTCAGCTGCTGTTTCCTCCTTTTCCCCTCCATCCCAAAGGATTTTTTGCCCCTGGGTTGAGTAAATTCCTCAGGCTCCTTTTGGGATCCCGGACACAGGGCGACCCTTCGGCAACTGGGAATGAAATCCGGTGTTTTCCTGGATAAATCCTCCCATTCTCCCTCAGCCTTCCCTTGGCTAAACCCTCCTGGCCTCAGCTGCTGTTTCCTCCTTTTTCCCTCAATTCCAAAGGATTTTTTGCCCCTGGGATGAGTAAATTCCCCAGGCTCCATTTGGGATCCCGGCCACCGAGCCACCCTTTGGCAATCCGGGAATGAAGCGCGGTGTCCAGGTGGGATGGGAGGGAATCAGCTGGCCAACACCAGTTTTTCGGGAATGCTGCCTTGCCTGGCTCCTGGACACTCCCACTTTTCCAGGCTCGACCTTCCCGCCTCGGGATATCGAACGCACAATGGCTGGCACCGCGGAGCCTTCATTTTCCGGACAATTATGGGGAAGCGGCATCCGCCGCATTCCTGCCCCGCTCCTTTGATGTCGGGTGATTTCACGGTGCTTAATGATAGGACACGGACACGGGGAAGATCCTCACCCTCTGGAATCAGCCCCCGTTCCCGCAGCCTCATTCCTTTCTCCGTGTATTTATAGATGGGATTTGGATCCCTCCCCACAGCAGATGGAGTTGTTTTGAGCCTCGTTTCTCCGGCCCCTTAATTAAAGCACCCTCGTTAATTATCTCTGGGGACACTCCTTTGGCAATTACAAGTTGGAGAGCGAGGACGGCTGCTCCCATTATCCAGAGGTTTGGGAGATGTTCAGCAGGATCGGTTGGGTACTTGGGATTTGCTGTTTCCATAGCTAAAACCATTTTTTTCCCATATCTTGTGTTTTTTAGGGATGGATCAAAGCTAATCCTGGGCCTTTTTTTTTTTCCCCTGCAAGCAGGCAGATGGAAAAAAAAATTCCATTGATTTTTGTGGATCCGTTGATTTTCAGTGGATGCATCGATTTTCAGCGGATCCGTCATCATGGATTTTTAGCCTGTCCGTGGATTTTCCGTCTGTCCATGGATTTTAGTCTTGTCCAGCACTCCAAGCCCATGAGGAAAAGCTTTGGAGGTTGAGGTGATGCTTTGGGCATTTCTGGGAGCCTCTGGAAGTGAAGGAGCTGGGGGTGAGGGCCTGCTCCATGTCCGGGAAACATCCTTGGGAAGTCACGTCCTGAACTGTCTGGGAATTAAACCCCTCCCGGACCGGATTTCTGAGGAGCCGAGGGATTTTTCCATCTTCCCATCCCTGTTTTCCTGGCTCTTCTGAGGCTGGGAAGTGCCAGTCCCGCTTCCCGTGAGCCTGAGTCACTCAGGAGCGCCTTATCCCGGGAGCTGAGTGCCTTATCCTGGCTCCTGGACTCGGGATGGCTCCCAGGGTAACACGGGTGGGATGGAGAATCCCGATTCCCTGTGCTGCATCCTTGCTGTATTCCCGACCCTCATCCAACCCATGGATGCAGAAATCCCCTCCGCAAGCCATCCCTGTTTTCCTGGAGCTTTTCCTGGAGCGCTGGGCAAAGCCAGGAACACCCAGTGCTGCAAATTTGGCCACAAATCCCAGCCGGATCCTGGTGCTATCCCGAAAATGAGATGGAAGGAGCCTGCTCCGAGGGTCTCAGCATTCCAGGGATGGTGTATCCCTGTCAAGGCCATGGATTTGCTTTCCCTCAGGCAGGAGAAGCTCAGATTTTCCTTGGAGAGGGCTTAAATCCACTGCCACATCCTCCTGGGAGGACAAGATCAGGCTGGATGGAGCTGATCCAGTGGGAATTGTCCCTTCCCGTGGCAGGAATTGAAACAAAAGCGCCTTTAAGGTCCCTTCCATCCCAAACCATTCCGAGATCCTCTCGCTATCCACGATATCCCTTTAAATTCCATCCATTGCAGCGCTCCTTCTGCCTCCGTGCCACGGAGCAGCCAAAAAAACCTGGGAATGTGGAAGGTGAAAGGGAAGGAATCCGCAGGAGGCCTCTGCGACCTCCCCTGAGGCGAAGGCAGGTAGATCCAGGTCCCTTTTCCAGGGAAGGGAGCCGAGGGCTCACCTGAAGCTTGGATGAGGCATCGCTTCCACTTCTGCCTCCTCCGCTCTTCCCAAAAGTGATGGAACTCGGGAAAAAGTCCCAGGTTTTGGGGGAAAGGGTCTGTTAGAGTCCTGCAGGAATTCCTGAGGAGTCAGATCCATCCTGTCCTCTCTGGAATGTTCTCTTTCGGAAACCCCTGCACAGGCTGGGGCAGGGGGGATTTTGCTCGGAAAGGGATCAGGTTTGGGATTCGCCTTCCACCCCCATCTTTTTTCCTTCATCTTCGGCTGGGATAAGCCTTTGCTCTGGGAGAAAAGTGGGAATTCAGCTCTAGGAACAACACGGAAATTGGAACTGATTCCTTAAATAATTAAATAATTAAATGATTAAGTAATTAAATAATGGAGCAGGGGAGGGATTCCATCCTTAGGAAGGGGAAACCTTGGGCCGATGTCAGGACACTACAACAACAGGATGATAAATAAAATCCCATAAATTGCATAATCAAACATTAAAATTAAAATTAAAATTGGTACAGAATATATTTACAAACTTAACTAAAGGAAAATATCCGGAATATCTGGAGGAAAAATCCCCGTCTGCGGACAGAAACTCGTTTATAAAAGTTTTGATTTATAAAGTTGTTCATTTGGAGAATGGAAGTGAAACTGCTTTCAAGGATGAAAGAAGGAAGGAATTAAGTTGTTCCCTGCATCTAAAGTGGGTGGAAGAAGAAATCCTGGCAAGGAGAATCTAGACTGGGAAGAGAAAAGCAGGGAACGAGCGCAGTGGTGGGGAAGGAACAGCAGGAATTCTCCGCCTGAGGAGGGGGTGGAAGCTCCAGCCATGAGCATCTGACAGGAGAGGGTTTGCAGCTCCTGGAGAATCCAGCTGAGACATTCCGGAGCTTCCGTGTGTTGCATCCGCGTCTTGGAGCTGCCAGTGAGCAGGTGGGAATTCGGGATTTTTAACAAAATATCCTCTTCTGCCGCCCAGGAAATTCCAGGACCTTCCTGAAGAGGAGGTTTCTGGATAAGGGAAGATTTTTCCCTTGGGGAGCTGCATGTTCTTTTTATCACAAAATCCTGGAATTTGGGGGTGAAGGGACCCTAACAATCCTTAAGGACACCTTCCATTAATCCATATATTTTTCCCATAAATGGCTTTTTTTTATGGATGAAATGGTGCAGTTGTGGATGGCAGCACTCGGATACCCAGGAGGTGACAGATCCTGGCAGGAAAAACTTGGGAAAGGGCAGCAGGAAAATCCCTCAGTTCATCTGCTCCGATGGGGCTACGAAAACCAGCTTGGGAGGCGAAGCTGGATTCCAGTAAAACTTTAAATTTCCATCTGGGAATGGGGATCTGGGAGCTGGAACCAACCAAGGGGCTCTGGGTGCTCCCACTCGTGCCTGACCTTGGAGTCTCAAGTTGCAGCGAGCGGGAAGTTTATATGGGATATTCGGGAAAAATTGTGCATGGAAAAGGCTGCCCAGGGCAGTGGTGGAGTCCCCATTCCTGGAGGGATTCCAGGACGTGCTGATGCGGCACTTCAGGACTTGCTTTTCCAGGTTAATCTTTGGATTCAGTGGCCTAAGAGAGGTTTTCCTAACCTGAACAATTCCATGAATCCCGGTGGTCTCTCCAGGGGGCATTTGAGGACCTGCAGAGGTGGGAGGGCAGGGCTTTGGCTCCGGGGGAGTCTCCAGCTCCTCTCTCGCTCTTTTCCCACACCGGGAAGATGAGCACGGAGCAGGAACGTCGCCAGGGCGGACGTGGAATGAAAACTGGTTGGAAAATTCCCTGTTTGGTTTTCCAGAGGAAATCCCAGCTTTGGTGGACACGGCGGTTTGCGACACCCTGACATTCCCTCTTCTCCACTCCGCCATCACCCCAGGCTCCTGCCTTCTTATCAGAGGCCTTTTCCCAGAGGAATTGCAGGTTTGGGAAGGCAAGATTTTTGGGAATTGCAGATTTCTGGAGCAGGGACAGCAACAGAAAACTGTGGAGCTCCAACAAATCCAGGGAGGGTCCTGGCACCGCTTGTGCTCCAAGATCCCACGGCACTGTTTGGTTTCTCCTTGTCTTGGAGGTTAATGGGATGGCCTGCAGGAATTCCAGGCGGGAGTAATTAGTTTACAATTCCCTGTAATTTCTCCTGAGGGAATTACCCCGGAATTCTGCTGCGGGAATCACGGGGCGCCTCAGAAAGGACAGAGGAAGGAGAAGGGGAGGGTGGGGACAGGGCTTGTCACCTGGAGTGGTTTTCCAGAGCCCAGGTGTGGAGCTCCTTCACCATCAGGATTTCAGGGATCAGCTCCCTCGAATTTAGGGAACATTCCCTCCTTATGGGCCCAGCTGGCCAAAAAACCCGGAATTCCACTGGAGTTGTTGTCTGATAACGAATTCCTATTTTCAAAACCCAAGCGGTTTAACGATTTTCTGTTAATCCAGGATGATTTTTCATTAATCCAGGGATCTCTGGGAGTGAGGGATCTCTGTGTCCCCTTGGATTTCTTCTCCCTTATTCGGCTTTTCTCTGTTTTTGTCCTTTTCCCTGGAGAATTCCTGCCTGTCCCCACATTTCCTCCAAAACCGGGGATCACGCATGGATAACACATTAATGGTAAAGGTTCGTCCCTCCAACCTCCTCTGGGAGCTTTTCCTTTTCCCTCTCACCATCTGGGAGCTCCGGGAGAGGCTCCGGGCTCCAGCATTTGGGATTCAGATCTCACCCGGGAACTTCGGGAAGTTGATGCGGTTGAGGACAACCCCAGTGGCCAAACCTCACCGCAAATATCAACCGGAATCGCAGAACTACGGGATAGCCTGAGCTGGAAGAGATCCATAAGGATCATCTAAGTCAGCTCCTCTCAACCCTCCATCCCTGGAAATTCCATCAGCTTTAAGATCCAGACTTATTTATCCTGGTGGGAGACATCTGAGGGGGTTCAGGAGAACCCTCAGTGTTGTATTTCCGTGTTTATTTGCGGACATGAATTCCCAGCTGGTGACCCCACCACTAGGGATAGGGAAAGGTGGGAATCACTCATCCCAGCTGTTGGTCCTTTGTTTTCCAACCCTTTTTAGGTATCCCGAAGGGTCTGAAAGTCCCTGAGCACACGTGGACGGTTGGGAGGAGCAGGGAATGACCCCAGGGGCCACCGCTGTCACCCAGGGATTGAATTCAGGCTGAGAAAGATCCAAATGTGGGATCCAAGGCACAGCAGGATTGATTTTCCCAGGGTTTTTTTTCACAGTCTGGGATGGATCCGCCCTCTGGAACTTTCTCATTCCTGCGAACCCTCCCATTCTTTTGGGACAATGAGCTCTTGAGCTGCTGACACCGGGACAAAACCCAACGGCTTTGGTTTGGGCTGCTGACAGAGGTGTGCGAGACGATGATGATGGTGATGATGATGATGATGATGATGATGATGATGATGGTGATAAATGATGGTGGTGATAAATGATGATCCATTCTTCATTCACCTTCTCCGGGATGACTTTGTTCAGACCTCTGATCCGTTCCCTTTCTTCCCAGCCAGGATTTGCTTTCCAAGTGCTTCACCCCAGAGCTCTTCAGGCTTGGAATCACCTCGGGTTTGGGGGCTCTTCCCTTTCTGCTCTGGATCTTCTGAACCAGGAGACCGGAAGTGCACTCTGGAACCAAACCCCGAATTCCCTGTGGAATTCCACATTTTAATTTATTAGTTTTTTTTTAAAATCCAATTTTATTTTATCCAATTCTCAGCATAACCGGCTCCGGGGTATTCCCTCACAGGGAAGTTACGGTGCCCTCACTCCCAGAGGAGGTTTCAGGGTCATGGGCACATTCCAAGGGCTGAGGGAGAAGAGGGAACCTCGTGTTTGTATCCGTGTGTGTTTGTGGAGGATGGAGCAGCCCAGACTTCCAAGACATCATCCTGGAGAAATCCACCCCTGGATGTGCTGGAATGGGACAATTGGTGTTGATCTTACTGCCAAGGCTCTCCAGGTGTGGGATGGAGACCCTGAGAGAGATGGGAATTGTGAAATTTTTCCAGCAGGGCTTTCCCAGGAGGCCTCCAAATTAACCCCTCTCCTCAGACAGGATTCAACCTCCAGAAAATCCCAACATGTCCCTGATGGCTCCATCCTGTGGAGCCTGACCCCAAAATCTGGGCTGGGATCCTCGTCCTTGGACATTATCAGAGCTAAGCTGGAAGAAATCACAGAAAGCCTTGGCTGGAAGGTCCTTAAGGATCATTCCGTTTGGAGCAATCCTTCCTTCCCAGGAGAATCTGTTTTTCCCTGGGCTTCCTCACTTCTTTCGTGGTGTTATCGCTGGAAAATTTTGTGTTGGGTTTGGAGATGATCCAAAACAAGCCAAAGCCTTTCTCAGTTTGGGATTTAGAACCAAAGGCCAGGAGAAGACCCTGGGTCCGTCTTCGACTCGGAGCTCCTCTGTCCATAGGAAAAATTCCTGGATCCACCAGCTCCACCCCACTGATGGGAGTTGTGGATGTGGAATACGAAGATCTCTCCATTTTTTTTCCCAAAGTGCAAATCCCCTAATTGGGAATATTGTAAATGAGGGAAATTTGGGGTGGAAGTCATGGATTGTCCATGTTGGTGGAGGGTCAGACCCATTCCCAGAAAATTGTTGTATGTTTATCGTTTATTTACGGAGCCTCCAAGGGACTCACTCTGAGCTTTTCCACCAGATTCCTGCTTTTCTTGGGAGTTGAGACATGTTGGATATCCAGGCTGTTTGGCCGCATATTCCCAGATTTTGGGCCTAGTTTGGAGTCTCTTGGGCAGTCACACGGGGTTTCCTTGGCATTCCTTGGGGTTTAGGGCTCCATAATTTCTTTATCCCAGAAACCACCAGCCTGAGACTTTCCGGGCCCTGGAGTACTCCCTGGCTCAGGGAATGCCATTCCAGGAGGATAAACCTGGAGGTTAACCCTTGCTGGGACAACACAACAATTTAGATTTCCTCAACTTTCTGAACAGGTTTCAGGAATTCCAGCTGGAATTTCCAGGGACACAAATCCCCAGTATCTCTTCCCATTGTCCGGTCTTGTTCCTTCTGGGATTGTGAGCCACGGGCAGTGCTTTAACCAAACCTCTTCCCTTTGTTCTCGCCATTATCCCATCGTTCCAGGAGGAGGAAAAGCCTGGAAGGAACCTGCTCCAACATTCCCCATTTTGGAGAGGACGCAGTTGGATCAACCCGGCTTGACATTGTTTGGGAAGCTCATTGATTCCAGGTGCGGAGCCACTGAGGGAGACAGCCCCTCCTAGGAATATTTCCAGCCTAATCCAAAGCAGGACGGTTGGTTTAGATGGGCCATAATTGCCCTAATTTGGGCAAGATGGGACTTGCTCAGCTCTTAAATCAAAAATGAGGCTTCACATTTCATCCAGACACGGCTCCGGTCATCCCAGCGCTCTTAAATCCATGAGTTGTTGATTTGGGAGATAAACAAGGGATGGGTCTGAACCAAACACAAGAAAAAACAGAGTTTCTCAACCACTCAAGCTCCTAAAATTCCCTTTCAGGACGAATGGATTTCATCCTTTGACCGAGAGGAATTGCGGTAGGTTTTCATCTATAAACATATTCCCATAATTAAATTTCAGGAGGGGAATAAAATCTCAGGCAGGAAAATTCCACCATTTCATTTGTTTTTTTGTTTCATTCCTCTGACTTAAAAAAAAAAAAAAAAAAAAAAGGAATTAATTGCCCCAAGCAGCTGAAATAATAGACCTGAATTTAATATATTTATATATTTTATTTATGTATTTATTTTATTTTGTGGCAAGCAAAATATTCCCGGAGGGAATGAGCGGCCCAGAGGCGGAGAAAGGATCCCTCAGGATTCCTGTGGCCTCTTTGCCTTGACAACCCTTGTTCCTTGGTTTGGGTTTTCAGCCTCGTGTCCTGTTTTGCATTCCCTGGGTGATTCCTTGCAGGGAGAGGTGGGATGTGGGGGAGATATTCCGGTTTTTCCCTTTCCTCCTGTTGTCCTTGACCTGGCACCACGTCCTGCCTCTTCTCCCCCACGGATTGCCCAACTCTCCGAGGCCTCTGGCATCACTTTGCCTCCCACACCCTCCCTGCGCCTCCACACCCCTTTCATCACAATTCCACACCTCCTCCACTTCCCGGGGCTCCTTCCCCAGCCGGAGCCGCGAACTCTCCCTGTTTTCCACCCCTTTCCCCACGTTCTCTCCCTGCTGCGTGTTTGGGACAGCTCTTACTTCACGTGCCCTGCCTTGACTTGTGGGTTCCTCTCGGCATTGAAATCCCTTCCCACTCCTGCCAACACCTCTGGAAAAGCCATTTATCATGGAGTTGTGGAATAGTTTGGGTTGGAATGACCTTAAAGATCATCCAGTCCAACATCCCACAGGCAGGGACACCTTCCACTATCCCAGGCTGCTCCAAGCGCCGTCCAGCCTGGCCTTGGACGCTTCCAGGGATCCAGGAGCAGCCGCAGCTTCTCTGGGAATTCCATTCCAGGCCCTCAGCACCCTCCCAGCCAGGAATTCCTTCCCAATATCCCATCTAAATTTCCTTAATGTTCTCCATTTGTTGTGGAGGAGCATAAACCCTTAACGTTCTCCTTTCTTGGTGAGGGGCGCGAAGCCAACGGGGCACTCTGGGATTGGTGTCCCAGAAGAAGACACAAGGACACGGCGGCTGTCCCAGAGATTTTCCAGTCCAAGCAAAAATTCTTTTTCTTGGATCACAGAGCAAATCAAAATATCCCAGATCCCAGCCTGCTCCTGGAAGTTCATTATCCCAACACTTTCCATAGCATCACAGGAGTGGATTCCAACGCAGTGGCGGCATCTCAGCTCCCGTCCTGGAGCAGTTTGGGAATCTCGTTTCATTCCTCAGCTTCCACACAGACACTCCAAACTGACCAATCAGGTGGCCAGCGTGTGTTAATTAATTAATTAAGATCTGTTAAGTGTTTTGAATCACCTGCAGCGATCCCAATCCCAAAGCACCTTTCCGTTATGAATTCCCTGGCTGCAAGGAGCTGGAATTGTCCTGTTGCTCTGTTAATCAGGAAAACTGAGCTAGCAAGGATTTCTTTCCTGAAAGGTGAGCAAATCCCAGGCTGAAATTCAGGGATTTTCCACTTACTCATCCCAAATCCAGCCTAAAGGTCCTTACCCAGCTTTTACCATCTGCAAATAAATATTATTAGTGGTAACAGGGCATTCCCTGGAAAAAGAGGAGAAATCCAGAGGAAAGGGCAAATGTACAAGGCCTGGTTCCTTCCCAAAAAACTCCTGGATGGAGGCAAAGCTTCATTCTCCATGGCACAGACCAGGAAGGTTTCCAGGGGTCTCCAGAGCTTGGGGTTTTGCATTCACTTTCCTCTCATCCCAAAGAAACAAGGGAAAAGGGATGAGGATGGATCCGTGTTCACAGCTGGTAAGTGAGGCTGGAAAAGTCCGGAGCTTTGCCTTGGAGGACGCACGGATTTATGTCTGTTTTTTTCCACCCATCCATTGTTTCTTTTACAAGATTTGTGGACAGCTGATATCCTCAAGATTCCCTTTTCCTGCTAAGAGGAAAATGTATGGATGTGGAAGAAGTTTCTGAGTGATGGCAGGAGTGGGAAGGGATTTCAGGTCCAGCAGGAATCCAGACGCACGTCAAGGAAGAGAAGCTGAAATAGGAGCTGCCCCAAAGTGGTGACGGGACATAGAGAGAGCAAAAAACATGGAAAAAGGGGTGGAAAACAAGGTAAATTCAAGGAATTTCTCCATGGAAAGAGTGGTCAGGCATTGGAGGTGTCCAGGAGGTTTGTAGTCCCCATCCCTGGAGGTGTCCAAGGAATGCCTGGATGTGGCACCCAGCGCTCTGCTCTGGGGACAAGGTGGGGATTGGGCACAGCTTGGAATTGATGATCCTGGAGGGCTTTTCCAGCCTCAGTGATCCCAGGATTCTGGGAAGTTTGATGTCTTTGCAGGAAGTGACAACTGAGCTTCACCTGAACACGAGCACGGCTGGGTTAAAAAAAATATCCCGAAATGTCTGGGGAGTTCATTCCCTCCGTGGAAGATACAAATGCATTTTCTGTTTCCTGGGAATCTTGGGGGGTTAAAAATCCCTATTTTATGGCTATCCTGTCCAAAAAAGGCATTTTAAACTGCCAGAGGGCAGGGGTGGATGCGATATTGGAAATTAATTCCTCCCTGTGAGGGACTGGAATAGAATTCCCAGAGAAGCTGTGGCTGCCCCTGGATCCTTGGAAGTGTCCAGGGCCAGGTTGGATATTGGGGCTTGGAGCACCCTGGGAGGTGTCTCTGCCCATGGAGCTGGATGGGATTTAAGGTCCCTTCCAAGCCAAACTGGTCTGGGATTCTGGGAAGGACACCCAGAATTAAACCGAGGTGATCCTGGATCCAAAGAAATGAAGTGAGTGCAGCACGAGGGATCGGGATGGGAAACGGGGCAGGATCACTGCAGCTCATGGGAGGGGGAAGTTCAGGCACCATCCCTGTTATATCCTGGTTGGAATGTGGCTCCAGGAAAGCTCCTGTTAGCCTTGGCAGCCCCATCCCAGCTCTCCCCGCTCCAGCAGAGCCTTTGCGTGAACCCCGCAGCTCCCACCTTCCTGAGATCCATTAAAACCCTGGCCGGATCCAGAGGCAGAGCTCCAGTGGGGCTAGGCTTAGGAAAAACAACAACAGAACAACCAAAAATCCTTTAGGAAGACGGGAGCAAGTGCAGATGGCCTGGAAAAGGGCATGGAAGGGAGGGTGGGATCCCCCTCTGCCTTCCTCAGGGCTTGGAGCATCCCTCAAACTCTTCCTGAGCCAGGGACTCCACATGGAGCCCAGGCCTTGGCAGAGGAGGGAGGTTTAATGGAGTCCCACACCTGAGGGCAGAAGGAATTTGTTTATTTGGAAACAAAAGTTGTTTTTCCCATTTTTTGGGGTTGTTCTGTTTCAGCCTCCAGGCCCTTCCAGTCGGGGCCAAGTCAGGGAGCAGGAGTTGGGATTTAACCCTGCTCCTGCTGCTTCCTGAGATGTGCAGGAGAAATAAAGGTCTTTTTCTATGGATTAAATCCAAAATAGACTCTTCAGGGTGCTGTCAAATCCTGTCAACAGGGCATTCCCTGGAAAAAGAGGAGAAATCCAGAGGAAAGGGCAAATGTACAAGGCCTGGTTCCTTCCCAAAAAACTCCTGGATGGAGGCAAAGCTTCATTCTCCATGGCACAGACCAGGAAGGTTTCCAGGGGCCTCCAGAGCTTGGGGTTTTGTGCGGTTCATCCCACAGAAATGAGGGAAAAGGGATGAGGATGGATCCGTGTTCACAGCTGGTAAGTGAGGCTGGAAAAGTCCTGAGCTTTCCCATGGAGGATGCAAGGATTTATTTATTTTATGAGTGTTATCAAATCCTTCCTTCCTTCCTTCCTTCCGTCCTTCCTTCCTTCCTTCCTTCCGTCCTTCCTTCCTTCCTTCCTTCCGTCCTTCCTTCCTTCCTTCCTTCCGTCCTTCCTTCCTTCCTTCCTTCCGTCCTTCCTTCCTTCCTTCCTTCCGTCCTTCCTTCCTTCCTTCCTTCCGTCCTTCCTTCCTTCCTTCCTTCCTTCCTTCCTTCCCATTTCTGGCTTTGGCCACATCCCTGATGAGCATTTTTGGGGTTGTGTTTTCTCCTCTGAGATAAAAAGGGGACGTTTTGATCACAGGGAATTCCATGAAAGAGAAAACAAAGCGAGAATATTCCCAAAGAATCGTTTGGCTCTGGGAACCGCATCTTGAAAGGAAAGCAAAAAATTCCATGAGTTCTCCGAGGACAATTCCATAACCGGATCTTCTGCACTTGAAGCGGGTTCATGAGCCTACAAATCAAGGTCTGGGCTTGAGCCTAAAATTTCTGGGAGCCAAAGGTTGAGGGAAGAGGGAGATCCAGGTAAACATCTGGGATTTGTAGGTCCCTATGTCTAGGGGACCATGGAAAATCCATGGAAAGCTTTGCCACACTGTTCAGTTTTCCAGGGATGTCTCATTTTGCTGCTCCAAGAAGCCAGGAATCAGAAGAATACCATCCGTGCAGGGGATTTTCAGGACTTGCTCCAAGGAAATACCAAATTCCTCACGGAAAATCAAAAATCAGCTCATTGAACAACTAATTCCAGGGGTGAGCACCACAAACCAGCACTGGAAAACATTCCTGGCTGGAATACCGAGCTTTTGGCTTATCATGTTGCTTTTTCATGGATCTGCCTCATGACTTGGATTCCATTTGTCCCATCAGCAGATGGGAGAAGAAGGTGAGGAGAGGCTGAATTCCAAGGCCAAAATCAAAGGAATTCTTTCCGAGGAAGGGCTTTCTGTGGCGTTGCTTCCAGGCTGGAGTCTCACTCCATGCCAAGGTTTCAGGAAAAGGAGAGGGAGCGCTGGGAAATGTTCTCATTCCAGAGGGGAGAAGAGGGATGCAAATCTTTCTTTTTTCTCTCGTGCAGTTTCCAGTTTGCCGTGAGGAGAACACAGAGGAGACCAGGAAAGGTGGGATGGAAATGGGAAAAGCGATGTTCCACTGGAAATGCTGGATGAAGCATAATTCCCATGTCCAGGCGAGGCAAAACCTTACTGAGCCCTTAGGGAATGACAGTTTTCCTCTTCTCCCAGGTTTCACCCGATCTCTGGATCCGGGATATCGCCACGAGACCAAAGGGCCGCGATTCCAGTGCGGATGGAGCACGGGACACAGGGAATGCCAAGGATGAAGGGATTTATTAACAGTGCCTTTGAGCTATTTTTCCTATCAAAACATGGAGACAAAAAGTTACAAATGATTGGGAATTCTGCCAAGGGCTTGCACAACCAGCGCTGAGGCAACGAAGCCGAGAGTGCGACTCCGTTGGGTGGGAATCGCTCTCGACTGGAAGGGCTCCAGGCCCTCCCAGAAAACGTGGTGGAGTGAACTCTGAGTAGGTGAGAGTTCACCAGGAAGAGGAGCCACTGGGATATTTTTGGAAAAGAACCTGGGACACAGGTCCCGGCCAGGTGGAAGCTCCGGGAGCCAGCTGGTTGCTCCACTGATCTGGAATTGCATCCGGAGCAGAATGGGAGGGAAGGAAGTTTTTTAATCCGTGAGGTGTTTCAGTCTGGGAGGTGGATGAGGCTCCTGGGGTGCTCCAGAACCTTCTGGAAATGCTGGAGGGGTTAAATCCAGTCCGGCCTTTAGGCCGCTGTGGAGGACTAACGGTGTCTGATCCATCTGGATTCAGGTTCACCTAGAACGTTCTCCCGCATTCCCAGAGGAGGTCAGAGTCACTTCCCCATGGAGAATCCAGGTCTCAGAAGACATCGAAGGTTGTCCTGGCTCCGGCTGCTTCTCCAGGAAAAATCAGTCTCCAGTAAAAAGCGTTGTGTCCACGGGTCTCCAGGGGATTTCCTGGTTAATTTATGGTCAGAGAATAGCGGAATTATGGAATGGTTTAGGTTGGAAGGGACCTTAAATGGATCCAACCTTCCACCGTCCCTGGTTGCTCCAAGCCCTGCCCAACCTGACCTTGGACACTTCCATCCGCAGCTTCTCTGGGAATACCCATCCCTGGGCCTCACCCTCATCCTCATCCTGATTTCTGGACTCTGGGATCCCCCGCACTCCAGAGGGAGTCCCGGCCCATGGCAGGGGGTGGACTTGGATCATCTTTGAGGTCCCTTCCCACCCCAACCATTCCATAATTTTGAGGGAGGCGGCCACGGAGCATCTTAGGACCTTAGCTGCTCCTGGGAAGCCTCCAGGATGCCCCTGGATTGACTGACTCCTGTATTCCGCAGGGATGGGAGCACTGGGAATCTGTCTCTGGAAGATTTAAGAGAGACCCAAAAAGCCCAGCCCAGCAAACTGAGCCACGCCCAGACTCGGTATTAAGGGCAGGACTTGTCCCAGATTGTCCCTCATGGATCAGGGACAGCCCTGGCTTGGCTTTGGATGCTCCAGGAGCTGCGCACCCCGGTGAATCCCACTTATCCCAACATTCTGCATCCAGTTCTTTCCCTAGGCTGGCCTTTAGGCTCAGCTCCAACGTCCTTTTAAATTATTTTTAACATTCAGACCCATTTAACCTTTTTTCTTGTTTTTATTGCAAGAAAGAGCCTTTAACACTTCCCTTTTCCCTGACTTATTCCATAAACGTGTCCAGTGGAAGGGTGCATGATTTTTGGGACAGGGTTTGATGTTCAAGGGACAACGGGAAGATGAAAAAGTTGGAATTTTTCCTGGGAGCAGCTGACTTGGGGCACCTCTCAGCACCATTTTTTGGGCAGGCAGCCCCAAAAAAGATGCTTGGAAAACCTCCGCCGAAAGAATTCCTAACTGAGAACAGAACTTTTTGGACACACCACAGTTCCAGAGCTTCCCCTTGGAAGCGTAGAGATTCCAGGGCAAGAATCAGAGGGGGATGAATTTCAGAAAAGAAGGAAAAAACACCAGGATCGTATTTTAGATTTCTGGGGCGTTGTTTTGTTTGCGTTATTTTAATTCTGGAGGAATAATTTTGATAATTTTCCATGGATTCATCAGGCAACGTGACTCAGGCTGTCATGATTGAGTCATGGATGCATTCCCTGATTTCCTTTTGTTTGCCTTTTCCGATCATTCCAGGCAAACCTCCGATCCCCCTTTGGAGATCAAAGCCTGCCCTGTTTGTGTTGTAATTAATCACTAATGAAGCACCTTAATTACAACAAAAACAGGAGCTCCTTTGATCCGGGAGGGAAGAGAAGGAATTCTCGGTAGCAGCTGCTCAGAAGGATTCGGGAAAAAGAAAATAAAAACAGGATTTTGGAAGGGTTTCAGGGCATTATGGGATGCCAGGAGCACCTTCCATAACATAGGGAGAAATAACATAAATATAATAAAATATTATTAAAATCCCATAAAATAACCCAGGAATTCCTTGAACCCTGCTTCTGGAGAGAAAAATTCCCGGCGGTTTCCAAAGGCGTGGGGTTTGTTCTGCTTCCAAGTGAAAAGAGCAGAAATTCCCGGGGAAATGGGAACGTGGAGCATCAGCCTCCTGCTGCCGCTCCAGCTCCTTTCCTTTGGATAAATCCCAGGGATATCGGGATAAGGAGCTGCAGCTTCTTCCATCCCCTTCCACCCCCACCCTCGATCCGGCTCCCGTTGGGATCCCGCTGCGGGAACATCCAGGAGAATCCTTTGGCTGGTGGGAAAAGCAGATTCCTGCAAGGCCCCTTTTCCCAGGAATGCCTCTGGGAGAAGCTGAAGTTCTGGCAGGAGGAAAAGTGGGATCTCTGTTCCACTTCCATCTCCTCACAGCCCTGGCTGGACCCGCGGATCCCGGAGCCTTTTCCAGCCTCAGTGATTCCATGAATCCGTGGTTTGGGAATGATCAGCACTCCCTGCAGTATGAAATCACCTGGAGGAATTTCGTCGTCCATCACTCGCAGGTTTCTTCCAGAATTCCAGGCAGGAATTTGTCCAGGAATAAACATTTTCCAAGGCAAAAGGAACTCCAGTTAGGCCAATCCTTCTTTTATTTTCCTCAAAACTTTAATAATTAAACTAACAATAAACTATTCATTAAACGAATAGTATAATATTATCTTGTTATTTAACATTAATTTAATTAATAATGTAATATTATATTAATTTTTAACTTGCTAAAATTTGAAGTATCTCTATAAAAACATCATATTTCTATGAATATAATAAAATTACAAATATAATAATAATTATAAATATAA